>CM077155.1:126270311-126486157 GCA_039583875.1 Platanthera guangdongensis | reverse complement strand
GGACCCCACACCTCCATCCGCCACAAGACCACGACCCAAAGGCAGTAGCAACAGACCGGCCCGGTCAACAGCGGATCTGGCGGATATGGCGGACACCATGAACTTGGCACCAAGGTGTGACCAAGCCGAAAAACCATCAGGACAATGCGAGCATGGCGGACACAAGTTCTCGTCCGCCAAACACCCTAGCATAGACCGCCACCAGTCCCGTGAGCACCTCGCACTTGTCCAACGCAGTAGCTTCCTCCCGGACTCCAAACACTAGTCCGCCAACCGGTCTCCACAGCAAGACCTGCTGAAACATCAGAGCTCGACAAGGCCTCAGCCAAGCTCTATGCTAAGTCCGCAACAGCCAAAACCGCGGACACGCCAGTCCGCAAGCCTCCCGCGAACTCGAGCCAACTCGCCTATCAGCACAAGCTTGCACCCCGGCCCTCTGAGCAAAGCACCAGTCCGCAAGCCTCTCTATCCGCAGATACCAGGCCGCACCATACCGCGGACTCCGTGCAACAACCCGCTCAACACAGCCGGCTTCCACCAGACTTTCCACCAGGCCGCATAACCAGTCTGCGTCCGCCCAGTCCGCCCAGTCCGCCAAGGCTGTCCGCCACAGGCCGCGCGGCCTGCCCCGTCACCCACTTCCACTTCACAAATTTCAACACTCCCCCTTGAAGTGAGAAGTGGTGACCAAGCCCAGCAAGCTGCGCAAGCATTCAAAGGGCCCCTTCGACAGTGGCTTCGTGAAGATGTCAGCAAGATTATCTTCACTCCGAACATGCCCGACCAGTAGAGATCCTTCCAACACCTTCTCCCTGATGAAATGGTGATCAATCTCTATATGCTTGGTCCTGGCGTGACACACTGGATTGTTAACCAGTTTGAGAGCACTCTCATTGTCACCCAGGAGTAAAGTAGGCCCTTGCACTTCTTCATGGACATCCTCTATAAGTCTCCTCAACCAAACGACTTCCCGAGCAGCCAAGGCCGAAGCCTTATACTCCGCCTCCGTGGTTGAAACCGACACCGAGTCCTGCTTCTTGCTACACCACGAGATGCTAGCTGAACCGCAAGTGAACACATAACCTGAAGTAGACCTCCGATCATCCGAATCACCGCCATAGTCAGCATCCGTGTACCCGAGCAATGCAAACTCCGCATCCCTTCTATAGAGGAGTCCCATCTCAAAAGTCACCTTGACATACTTCAGAATTCCTTTTGCCGCCACTAGATGAGATTGCCTTGGTTCAGCCATATACCGACTTACTCGGCCAACAGCATAAGCTATATTCCGGCCTTGTAATCGTCAGATAGATCAAGCTCCCAACAAGAGCCCTGAACACCAAGGGATCATTAAGCACCCTTCCCTCATCTCGTCGAAGCTTCAGCCCAGATTCCAGTGGAGTAGAGCACTTCTTCCCTTCGCCCATGCCAAACCGCTTCACAATACGATCAGCATACCCTTTCTGGCTAATGAGAATCCCGCACTCCTTCCTCTCCACTTCCAGACCGAGAAAGTGATGCAACTCTCCCAAGTCCTTCATCTCGAAGCGTATAGCAAGCTCAGCTCTGAGCCTTGCTACTTCCTCCTCCGAATTCCCTGTGATGATCATGTCATCCACATACAGCAGGACCAAGACTCGAGCTCTCCCTTCTTCTTGACGAATAAGCTTGAATCCGAGTTGGAAGCAAAGTATCCACAGAATTGCAGGTACTCTGCAATCTTCCCATACCACGCTCTAGGAGCTTGCTTCAACCCGTAGAGAGCCTTCCTGAGTTTGCAGACATAGTCCGGATGCTTTTCAGAGACAAAACCAAGCGGCTGATCCATGAAGATGTCCTTGTCAATCTCTCCGTAAAGAAAAGCATTCTTCACATCGAGTTGCCACAACCTCCATCCCTTGCTAGCAGCCAAGGCGATCACCACTCTTACAGATGTCATCTTCGCAACTGGACTAAATGTCTCTCCTCATTCTTCTCCATACTGCTGTGAGAATCCTCTAGCGACCAGGCGAGCCTTGAACCGATCAATGCTCCCATCAGCCTTCTTCTTCAACTTATACACCCACTTGCAAGTTACCGGAGTAATGCCATCAACCTTGGGCACAAGGTCCCAGGTTTCATTCTTCTTCGGAGCATCAATCTCTTCCTTCATGGCACCTTCCCACTCCTTCACTCCAGTGGCCTCGTTGAAGTTTGCAGGCTCTCGCTCATTCAGAGGACCTGCAAAGAAGCAAGAGACAAAGCTCACTGCATTCCCTTCACAGTACCGAGCTGGTGGCTTAACCACCCTCTTCGATCTCCGAAGACATAGCTCCTTGCTCACGGCTTCCGTTGCTTCTTCAGGCTCCACTCCTACCTGGGGCAAGCATTGAGCAGTGCTCCCCCTGCTTCCTGAGCCAGAAGGCTCAGCCTCGGAGTTCGAAGCAACAGGAGCTGCTGGTGAAACAGCAAGCTCCTCTTCCAAGCCTTCAGCAGCCACCACCGGTGCTTCATCAACCTTGCTACTTCCGGTTAGCTCCACCGAGCCACCTCCATATGACGTCAGCTCGTCAAAGACCACGTCTCTTGACACACGAACTTCTTCGTCACAGGGTCCATGCATTTCCATCCCTTCTTCCGCTCATCGTAGCCAACAAAGACAAGTTTCCTTGCCTTCACATCCAGCTTTGTCCGTGAAGCATCCGGGACATGCACGTAGCAAGTTGAACCGAACACCCGAAGGTGTCCAACACTCGGCTTCTCCTTCAGCAACAGCTCAACAGGAGTCTTCATTTTGATAGGGCTGAGTGGCATCCGGTTGATAACATAAGCAGCACAAGACATTCCCTCCGCCCAAAAGGACCTTGGGATATTTTTCGCATGCAGCCAACATTTGCAGGTCTCCGTCAGATGACGGATCTTCCGCACCGCTACCCCATTTTGTTGTGGAGTGTGGGCACAAGTAAGCTCCCGTTGGATCCCGTGCTTCCTGCAGAAGTTAGAAAACTCGGAGGAGACAAACTCTCCCCCGTTATCAGTTCTAAGCTTCTTAATCCACAAGCCAAGCCGGCCTTCTACCAACTCCTTGAACTACACAAACAAACGGAAGGCTTCCGACTTCTCCTTTAAGAAGTACACCCAAGTATACCTTGAGTAGTCATCAACCAAGACAAGCATGTATCTGCTTCCACCAAGGCTGGCAGTAACCGTCGGTCCCATCAGGTCGCCATGAATACACTCCAATGGTTTCTTGCTCCTTGTTTGTGATTTATCAAATGGAAGGCGATGTGCCTTACCATATTGACAGCCCGCACAAACATGCCCATCACCAAAGGAGGACAACATCGGCAACCCCCTCAGCAGACTTCTACTAGCCATCGCCTTCAGCTTGTCCATGCCAACATGCCCCAGCCTCTCATGCCAGATAGCCGCACTATCATTGGCCCTCATCCTATCAACATAACATTGGTGGAAAGAACAAAAAGTTCTTCACCCTCCTCCCAACATGAGCAACATCAGCCTTCACCGCTGATACGTTGCGAACGAACCTCACGTCTGTTAGCCCAAACAGAACGTGATACCCAGCGTCCACCGCATTGGTCACCGAGAAGAGGTTCTTCTTCATGCCCGACATGTGATACACACTCCTTAACGTGAGTGGCCCCTGATCACTACCCAAAGACACAACCCCCTCCTTCTCTACTGCATAAACAGTATTATCAGCAGTGATAATAGCTTCATTACCTGAGTAAGCCTGCATGGAGGTGAACTTCGATTTGTCTCCGGTGAGGTGATGACCACACCCGGAGTCGATGATCCACTCGCTGTTGAAGTCCTCAGCAGATAAGGCCCGGACACAAGTGCCCGTCATGAAAGCTCCTCCCCATTCTGCTTCTTCACTTCGCGAGCAAGCTTCCTCCTTTCCCGCAGCATGCCCAGGCTGCAGTTTGACCTTGCAGTCCGGCTTGAAGTGCCCTCGCTGATGACACTGGTAGCACTTCAGGTTCTTCTTCCAGTCCTTAGGAGCATTGCTCCTCTCCGGCGGATATGAAGTTGAAGGCTCCTTCTCACCAGCGGCCTGCACCTTCTTCTTTTTCTTCCCTTCCCATCCCTTCTTCTTGCCTGAGAAGAGGCTTCGCTGCCTTCCTGATCAGGTTCACTCCAGCCATCTGCCTTGCTAAGCTCTCCTGCGAGGCAAGCAGATTCTCCAGCTCCAGCAGAGACGGCTGAGTAGCCCACCCTTGAACAGATGTAACAAAGGCCACATACTCCTTCCGCAAGCCGCGGATAATGTGCCTTTTCATCTTTGCCTCAGAGATAGGCTCATCAGGATCCAGTGCCGACAGCTCAGCACACAAGCTCTTCATCTTTAAGAAGTATTTGGAGATGGAAAGGTCTCCCTGAGTTGCCCTGGCCAACTCATTCTCCAGGAACTGAAGCCGCGCCACATTCTTCCTATTGAACAACTCATCAATGGTTGTCCAAATATCAGCAGCCGACTCACACCCAACGATGTGATCAAACAGTTCCGGAGACACGGCTCTCTTCAGAGTGAACTCCGCCTTAGCATTTGTTCTTCTCCAGAGCCTCACCTGCTCAGCAGTACCGAAAGCAGCAGTAACTTCCTGTCTGTCGTCACCACCGACGACTTCCCACAGCTCCTCGCCAAGAAGATAACTCTTCATGCACGACTTCCACTTCTCTGAAGTTAGTCGGCGTTAAGAGTTCAATGCCAAGACCTCTTGCAAAGCTTCCTTCCATTGCAAACACCTGTTGGTACCCTTCAGCAGCTCCGAGCAACAACACAGGTTGATTACCACTCAGTCACTGAGTCACAACGCTGGCTGACTTCCGCTCACGCAACTGAACCTCCGAAACCTCAGAAACCTGGCTCTGATACCATGTTAAATTTTCTCAACATGGTCAGCAAGATAGCCCAAACACCAAATTAATATCTTCGGAACTGCCCAGTTCGCACGCTGAACCTACGGAAAATCCAAGGACTAGAAGTTTCACTCAACAAACAATGGAAGCACAAGAAGGTCTCTTTTATACATTCACTTCTTTACAATCCGAGGCATACATAGCGAGACATGATTTCGCTAGTATTACAGCTGAAAACAGAAAGAACTAAAAACAAGCCGGCGGACAGAACCGAGTCCGCCGAGACCGCCGAGGTCGCCGAGGTCGCCGAAGCCGCCCGAACTATGCTGCAATCCGCCGAATACCACGGAGTCCGCCGAAGCCGCGAGCCGCGCAGACACACCGTTATTCGCCTCCTGCTGAACCCGAACTGAGGAACACCCCTACCCGCCTGAAGCCGGCGGACAGGTTATTGAAGCTGGCAAAGTTGAAACAGAACTGACAAGCCGCAGAGCGACCTCCTGCTGAGTCTGCAGAGACCGCACACTTCCAAGCACTGACCGAAGTCAAAGCCAAGCTCCTGGCTCCTTGAAGTTATCCGCGCGACCTGCATACAGCAAACCGTCAGCCTGAAACAATCCGCGCGGACTGGCAAACACAGACCGCAGCACTTCGCCCAACCCAATTTACTGTTCACTCACGTTACTTAGGTTACTGTAGATGTGACAGGGGGGCTCCTATTTATAGGCCAGGTGAGGAGTGTGGTCACCGCCCAAGAAATAGCAACACCGCCCCAGTCCGCGCGAATACACCGACCGTCCGCTCAGTCCGCGAGGACTTAGCCGGTCACCAAGGAAACCCGCTAGGAGCAAGGCAACCGTTGACAACCCTCTCCAGTCCGCCTGAGCTATGCGGACAAGGCATCAGCCCGCAAAGCTCCAACCACTGCAGGACAGCAACCCCCTTCAATGGCTGTCCGCACCAACCCGAGGCAGTCCGCAAGACCCACACCTCAATCCGCCACAAGACCACGACCAAAGGCACTAGCAACAGACCGCCCGGTCACAGCGGACTTGGCGGATACGGCGGACACCATGAACTTGGCATAAGGTGTGACCAAGCCCAAAACCATCAGGAACAATGCGAGCATGGCGGACACAAGTCTCGTCCGCCAAACACCCTATCACAGACCGCCACCAGTCCGTGAGCACCTCGCACTTGTCCAACACAGTAGCTTCCTCCCGGACTCCAAACACCAGTCCGCCAACCGGTCTCCACAGCAAGACCTGCTGAAACATCAGAGCTCGACAAGGCCTCAGCCAAGCTCTAGGCTAAGTCCGCAACAGCCAAAACCGCGGACACGCCAGTCCGCAAGCCTCCCGCGAACTCGAGCCAACTCGCCTATCAGCACAAGCTTGCACCCGCGGCCTCTAAGCAAAGCACTAGTCCGCAAGCCTCTCTATCCGCAGATACTAGGCCGCACTATACCGCGGACTCCGTGCAACAACCCGATCAACACAGCCGCTTCCACCAGACTTTCCACCAGGCCGCATAACGCAGTCCGCCCAGTCCGCCCAGTCCGCCCAGTCCGCCAAGGCTGTCCGCCACAGGCCGCGCGGCCTGTCCCGTCACCCACTTCCACTTCACAAATTTCAACATCTATTAACCCCCTCTAGAGTTAAAGCAGATCTATCCCTCACTTTCAATTGGTATCAGAGGGTAAGATTGTTTGGTTTCACAGACTAACACCTGAACCAAAAGATCTTTGATAGATCTTATTATCTCTAGTGTCTTTCCTATATCATGACACAAAATAAAGAATATTCAAGCACCAGACCTCTAGTCTGCAATCTGAATAAGTTTGCAATATGTAAGGCAAGTATTAGATTGTATATGAATTCAATGGATGAAGATATCTATAATTTTATTTTGACATGCCCCCTACTCCTTCTGCAACAACGTCAACAAGTACCTCAGTAGTTCCACCACCTGAGTGGACATAAGCTCAGAAGAAGTTGAAGATGGCTGATGCTAAAGCCATGAACATCCTAGCTCAGACTATGTCTGATGACATCTTTAAAAGGTAGCTGAATGCACATCAGCCGAGGACATTTGAGATTCTCTCAATCAAATGGTTGCAGGCTCTGCTGATGAAAGAAAGGATAAAAGATCTCATCTCATTTCCCAATATAAGAATTTCCAGAAAGATGAATCTGAGTCAGTAGCTGACATGTACAACAGACTCAACTTAATTGTCAATGAGAGAGGAAAAGGTGCAAAGAGTTGTGAAAGCAGCAGTCCGCTAAGCGTGAGAATCGAGTCAGCAGCCTTTAATAAGGGGGATCTCGGGTTCGAATTAGCTTGCTTTGGGTGTGTCACTCCCCCTATTTATAGGCTCGGGGGCCTACCCAAACGGACATGGCTAAAATAACTGCCTGCCTGGAGTATAGGAGAACTGGGTAGTTGTGACGGGATACAAAAGAAAAGAAAACGAGAAGCCGCGAGTCCGCCAAGAAGGGGGCAGACTAAGCCGCCTGACCTGGAGGCTTTGTTCGATCTTACACAGGGTAGATGCCGTCCTGGGCGAACTGGACTTTCTGTCTGCCGCTGATGAAGGCGTCCTGCGCAGTCCGCTAGGCTGAGATGCGACCTGCAAGGCTAAGAATGCCTTGGGATGGAGCTGGCTCTGCGTGGTATGAGATACGAGACTGCGACGACCTGACCACTATTTAGAAGATAACTTGAGGAATTCACGGTTAACATAATTCCCGTACATTTTAAAATTTGAAGATATTTCAAAAATTGCTGTCTTAGCCGCCTAGTCTGCAAGTGCCAATAATGTTGGCGGTGCTATAAATATCCTGAAAAGCTCTAGTTCAATCAAAACATCCAGAGCCACGAGGAAACTGGCAAGAAGATGTCCGCAGAGCTTGAGGCCGCTCTACAGGAGATTCCTGAAGGGAAGGATGCAGACACTCTCTCCACTGTTCTGGGGACGGTCAGTCCTCTCGCGACCTCGCAGATGATCTTTTGAACATGGATGCATTCCCACCTTCCTCCCGAACAATAATGCCGAGCTTGAATCCGGATGGGGAGATTTAATCTCGCGGTCAACAACCTGCTGACAACGTCCCTGGAGAGAATGCTACATTGAAGGGGCAGACTGCTGAAATTGCCAAAGAAAAAGAGCTGTCAGAATAGATGCAGGCTGAAAACCAGCTCACCTCCTCCCTTGCCTTGGGTTCTGTTGACGCTGAGGCTATCCGTGAAGGACTGCAGCGTCTTAGCCCGGCCGCAACGGATATTATGGAGAAGGGTGAACAGGGCACTACTGAGAAAAAAAGAGAGGAACAAGCCTTCTTTCGCTGAGCGCATAACGAAGAGGATTCGCTTTGCGAAGGAGCCAAACGTCTCAGTGCAGACTAGAGTTACGAGCTTGAAGTTTAGACCGCGGGATAAGGAGGTTCACGAGGCCAGCTATGTTACTCCACAGACCTCCATCCTGGGAAGTTATACTTCACTGTCCACGGTGAGTCTTTCTACCGACGAGATGATACAAAATCTTGATAATGAAAAATTGGAAGAAATTAACCGATCCCTGTTGGAGGTTTTCCAGCCCGCCTCAAACCCTCCCGCGACTGAGGACGATGAAGTCCTTGTACTAGGGGTGAAGAGCAGCGAGAAGGCATATCCTTCTTCTGACGGTAAAGAGAAAAGAAAGTTGAGGGAGAGTTATGCCGCTGAGAAGGAAGCCAAATAGAAAGCAGACTTGATGAAGGAGAGTGCGGATAAGCGAACTGAGGAATTACGGGTTGCCGCTGAACTCTAGAAATCAGGTGAACTCAAACTGGCATCCAGGAAAATTAAGGGTATGTGGCTTTACAAATCTCGAACTCGAAAGTCGAAACCGATCAAGATTATCATGGAGACCGATGCCATTGGCTTCTCCTCTAGCTTGACGGCCTTGAAGAGTACAAAGGCCCATGAAAATTGGAATAAATATCTAAGTATTTTCGATCCGGAGCACCTGAGGCGACCTGTCTTTGATAGCCTCTAAATTGCTGCAGTAATTAACCAGAGAGAAAGCTCGCAACCTAGTGGTCTTACTCTTTTTATTATTTGTGTCTGTTGCGTGCTGGTTTGATTTTCTTCTGACTTTGCTTTCTTGTTTCAGAACCGAATCCGTCACCAGCTTCTATCGAATCGGGCGAGTTCCTGCCTCCGATACTTCCACCTCCTCCTCCACTGCGGACTGCAGGCAAAGTCCTTGGCGGGTCCGTTTTTTCCGGAGGATATTGCCATCCTGAATGAAACCATAGCCAAATTAGTGGATTGAAGGGAGAGAAAGAAGGTCACTGTAGAGGAAAAGTACCTTCTGCGAGTATAGCTAGAGAAGAGGAAAGAGAAAAAAGCGCTGGAGGATCAGATTGTCAACATTGTTGCTGCCCTTGAGAAGGGAAGAAAGAAAGGCGGCGATCTGATGATTACGTCCGCTACTACAAAGAGATACTAGTGCTTAGTCCAAGAGAGCAAGAGCCGTCGGGACGCCCCAAGAGAGCAAGAGCCGTCGGGACGCTTAGACAAACACCGAGAGGCTGCGATTACCAGATCGCATTGTCTCATGGAAAACGACTGTTCCTCTTGGTGTTAACATGCAACCCGTGGCGGCTGATACACCAATGCCGCCTATGGAGCTCTTGGATTCCCTGAGCCTAGTGAACCATGAGGCGTCTCGAGTGGACCAGACCTTTCACATGATGCACTACCATCTAAATCAACTGTACAGATTGATTCTCCAGGTAGCGATCAGATAGCGCATATGTGCAAAAATCACCCGTAATGACCTGAGCATCCAGACCGTCGAGATCGCCAAGACCGTACTGTTCGATGTTGAGTTATTAATTTAACTTGACATTTCTGTGCTGAGATGATCTAAGAAAATCTGATTACTATGTTGATTTGATTTTAATAATTTTTTCATCTTTTGGGAACTATATGTTTATAAAATCCTATGATCCGTGCAGATATATTTTCCTATCCGCGATATTGTGCTATACTTGATTTGCAAACCGTGTGAATTGATAATGCTAGCCGCAGGTTATAGATGCAGCTGGAAGTATATCTTTCCAGCATATCTGTAACCCGTGCAAACTTCTAGCTTAGACCGCACAGACTGGCTGGTTATAGGAATGCCCTATATTCTATAAATAGATCCTCTTTCTTCATTCAATTCAAAAAATGTGTTTGAAGCAGAAGTCCTTACAGTCTCCGAAAATGGTGTCCGCGCGTACTGATGCTTTTGAAGCCTACCTTGTCGCTGATCACAAAAAATGTAAATTGACGGAGGTCGATCTGCAGGATTTCATCCAGAAGTATATGGCTGATGAGTAGCAAAATATACATATTTTTAGTTTATATTTTAGTTTTGTTTTAATAAAAACTATAATTATATTTTGTACATAACTAAATAAATCGTTTCTTTTTTATTTTTCAGTTCTAACTTAACCTGTTTTTGTGCCCAACAGGTATTTCTGTGACATTGGGCAAATTCAGCAAAATTTTCAAAGTCACGCCCCTTGGTCACGCTCGTGACCTAGGGCGCGTAACTTTAAAACCAACAATTCCAACAGTTCGGCAAATTTATGACATCAAGCTCAGTCATGCCAGGCCAACAAGCTCGTGTTCCACCTATCACGCCCGTGACATCACCCGTGACCAAGCAGACCGCTTGTTGTCACGCCATGCCAGAATCCTGAAGCCAGCAAACTCAAGTCATGCCCTGCCTACACGCCCGTGGTCCACCTGACACTCCTATGACGTCAGCCGTGACCAAGAATGATGTCAAGTTGTCACGCCCCGAAGAGTCCAATCTGCCACGCCTTGCGGACACGCCCAGATGCCACGACCGTGACCCAAATGTCACGCCCGTGTTCTTTCAATCCAATCCAGGAGCCTCCAGAAATTCTATCCACAGATGCCACGTCAGTAACACGCTTGGGAGACATACCTAGGGGGCGTGTACCTCAAATTTTTTGGCTATAAAAGTAGGGCCAAGGCTGAAGTTTAGAGGAGAACTGGTAGAGTTCCACATAGTTATATATTGTAGTTAGGAGTAGTTTTTCTGTGATATTTTCCTAACCCTAGTTTGAATTTCCTAATGTGTAACACTTTTTTAAATAACAAATTTTTAGCTTTCAGTAATTTCTGAACTCTTATTGCTTTTTAACTTAATTTTCATTTCTATTGAGACAATGTTTATGCGATTTCCTTTTTTTCATAATTCTTTTACTACCACCCATATCCCGGATGAGAGGCTAAGAATTTTTTAGCGCTTGATTAACATGGTTAGGATTATTATTATTTATGCACTTTTATATGTCATTTAATTTTCTACTAGTCCCAAATGAGAAGATAAGAACTTTTTACCACTCGATTGAGGTGCGTTTTGAGAAGTATATTAATTTTGACTTTAAACCCTATTTTCATTAATTAAAACTTAAGATTTACCACGATCTGATCTCACGCGGGTAAAGAGGAACTACGTCTCACTCTCAAAAGAGATGAACGTAAGCCTCCTGGGTTGAACCTTCGAATATCAAAAGGAGGTCAATAGCATGTTCACCACGTAAAGCATGCATTAAAGGTATTTTTTATTTCATACGAAAGTCCAGTCAAAGTAAGTAATCACAGGTGGATGTATCCTCAATAGAGGTGCACTCATATTTAGGGAACCTCTACGGTCAAAGATTTTAATTAACAAACAAATAAAGTTTTTTGTTTTAAATTATTTTTTCAAAGTAAATCAAAATCGAGGGCTCTCTAACTCATCTATTTTAGAAATCCTAAGTATCACTTTTATTTTCACTTTTAAAAATCAATGTATAGCCCCGTATACGTGAAGAGAGGGCCCCAAACAAGACGCAAGACATGGTACACGTTTTTAAGCTTTTTGAGAGTTTTGCACTCGTGGAGGCCAATTTTGGGTGGACCTGCGTAAATACTAGTAGGGGTAGGAAATATTTCTCCCCCCGGCACCTTTGAGGGGTCGCCCAGGCCGCCGTCTCGCCAACCAGGCCGCGTCTCGCCAACCAGGCCTCATATTGCCAACTAGGCCGCGTCTCGCCAACCAGGCTGCCGTCTTGCCAAGCAGGCCGCCGCTCGCCAAATAGGCCGCAGCTCGCCAGGCCGCGTCTCGCCAACCAGGCCGCCGTCGCCTCGCCAAGCAGGCTGCAGCTCGCCAAGTAGGCCGCAGCTCGCCAGGCTGCGTCTCGCCAACCAGGTCGCCGTCTCTCCAAGCAGGCCGCAGCTCGCCAAGTAGGCCGCAGCTCGCCAGACCGCGTCTCGCCAACCAGGCCGCCGCAGCTTGACAAGCCAGTCGCAGCTCGCCCGGTTTTAGCCCGCCTAGTGGCCGAGCAGGCTGCCAGGTGGCCACTAGCAGGCCGCCTGTTTGCCCAGGCCGCCCCCCGCTTCTCGCCTAACCGCCAGCTCGCCCAGCTAGAGGGACTACCCCTGGTGGACTGTAATTAGCCGCTTAAAACAGCGGGATTTGGCTATTGGCAGGCCAATTCGGGGGCATATCGGTAATTTTCAGAGTAGTGGAGGTTGGTTATTCGCCGGCGATTCCCAGAAAACTATAAATAGGCCCTAAGGAGTGCCTTGAAGGAGGGGGGACTTCTTCTTCACTCTCTCTTCATCCTCCAAGGCACCTAGCTCAGCATTGGCTAGGGAGAGGGAGATCTCCAAGGTCTTTCGGGTGTGAGGTGGGACCTCCACACTAGAGCAGAGGGTCTGTTCCTAGTTTCCTGAGCCTTTGGTCTGTGATATCCCCCTGAGTGTAGTAAGTGTGAGGTCACCTCTTTCAAGGGACTCTGAACTCCATAGAGACCGATCTCTCGATTTCAACATCTTGGTGTGGTGAGCGTAGAGAGTGACCAACACAGAAAATCTCAGGATAGTGTCATGGCTGGAGATCAGGGAGGTAGTGATGATCTCGGCGAGGTCCCCAACCCAGGACCCTTTGTGGGAAGTTAGAGTTCATGCATCCATCCAAGGCATCATGGAGATTCTGCAAAGTATTGCTCCTAGGGGTGGCAGATTCACTCCAACCTCCCAGGAGCTAGCTCCCCCTCTCGATGAGTCGACTCCTAGGGGTCTAGTGTAATAGCCCAAAAACAGAAATTGGCAAAAAATTGGGTGACACGGCCCGGGACACGAGCGTGTCCCGCTCGGGTTTCGTCGTGAGGAGCGAGGTCGACGAATTTTCGGTCGACGAAGTGTTTGGGTGGTCACGCCCTATAACACGGGCGTGACATGGGGTGTGTCCAATCGGTTCGACGATTGGCTTGTCAATCGTTGAACGGAAATCATCGAGCGCACTGATCATCGAGCGCAAATCGTCGAACGGAGATCGACGATCGCTGCCTGATCGTCGAACGAAGATCGTCGAGTGTGTGTCACGCACTGTGACACGGGCGTGCCTAGGCTGATACGGGCGTGACATAGACGTGTCATATTGGCGTGGATAAGTTTGGATACGTCGGTTTGTGCACCGCTTTGGGGCACACGGCCTGTGACACGGGCGTGACACAGGGCATTTCAGGGCCGAAACATGATTTTTCAGTGTTTTTCTGGCCATTGATTTCTCTGTCCTGGATCCAAGGGATTAGGCTTTATCCATGTGGATTTCTGGCCGAGATCTGTGGTTTTAAGCCCTTCTTCTTCTTCTTCTTCATCTCATTTCAAGAGAGAGAAAGAGAAGGAGAGAGCAAAGGAAGGAAGGAGGAAAGTAAAGCCAGCTGCTGGAGGAGTTGCGGAGTGTGGAGCGAAGATCCGAGAGCAGATTCGTGAAGGCAGAGCCGAGGCGGTGACTTCCATCCGGCTACTTCATGGCACCGAAGCGATCTTCGAGCATAACGATCTCCTTCTTGGACATCAAAGTCCTTTCTTTATGCATATGAGTGGAATCCTCCACCAAAAGGTGGATTGAGAAGTGATTCCGTGGTTGAGTCTGCATTTAGAGTCGGAATTGTGGAGTACGATATAGGTATGCTGTGTGAAGCCCATCTGGACTGTTAGTCTGGATTGGTGATGATCATGGGTAAACCGGAGAAGACTCTGTGGGTTTGAAAAGATGAGCTATATGCTTTGTATGTTGGATTAATGAATGCTATGCGTGGATGGTATGCTCTTGCGTGAGCTAGCCATGGTTATGATTTTGGATGTGAGCTCTGCGTGTGCTCGTTTGCTCTGCGAGAGCGGAAAGTTGCGGCTACCCAGGAAGGGAAGGCCGACCCGCGTCACGGTCACGGTGCGCCCATGACGATGTGAGCACGGGCAAGGCTAACCTGTACCGGGGCATGTTGGAGAGATCGATTGGTGGCTGTGTTCGGGAGCATGCGATAGCCCGACTTGCTACACCGAAATTAAAGCGGGTCAATCTGATGGATTAATGCTCATGTTTGCCATGCGGTACCTATCTCTGCTTGGTTTGGGCATAATGCAACCAACATGCGTGTTGGGGTGACTAGGACCGGCCAGCCAACAAGTTAATTACCGTTCGTTGGTGGTGTTACCACGGGTTTCCGATACACCGTAAGGTGCCCTGAGTGTACGAAGCGTCTGGCTGCGGTCGGCATTTGTGATTTGATGTGTGTGATTGTTAGCTATTATACTTACAACTGTATACAGGGAAGGAACCACTGCCCCGGGCATGAGGTAGGGTCGTTATAATTGGTCAGCTGTAGCTGACCGTTAATTTGTTTGCCACTCTTTGGTGGATGTCTACTTGCAGGTGCTGCGGCTTGAAATGAAATGAACGGATTGAAAGCTTGCTGCTAAGGCCCTTGAAGGCCAAGGGGATCGTGGTTGAATTTCATGTGTGGTCGGCCTGCGTGACGATGTACGAACCTGTATATGTGTAAAAAGAGAAACTTGTAAGGCCTTAAGGCCATGTGTGTGTGGGTTGTATACATTCTGATTTTGGATATATATAAATGTGGCATTTATGTATTAGTGGACATTCCTGGAGTTGAGTTCATACAACTTAAAAATGCTGTGCTAGAATGGATTGAGTTAAGGATGCGAATAGAATGTAATTTCCACAAGTAATTCCACTACTTGTCTGTGACATATGGCGTGGGGCCCCGGCCAGACCCACCGTTATATGCCATGTGACGAATAGGGGCGTTACAAAGTGGTATCAGGGCGAGATTGAGATTGTTTGGGAGGGAGAGAACATTATTGAACTCATGAATGTCCACTAGGAATGTATTTCATGTACATGCGGTACATGTGTGTGTAGTCAATGTATAATTCCTGTTATGCCATGGATGATTAATCTTGTTTTGTACATTGACTTATAGGTGGCGAGGAGTGGAGCTGGGCCGTCTAAGCCCCAGCGGTCTGATGAGAGTGTAGCACCGGCTGAAGCGCCTACGCCTCCCTTGGCGGAGACCATTCGGGTGGTGACGAAAATAGTGCTCGCAGTATTGCAGACACAACCTGCAAGGCCTACAGTGGTACCTATGCAGCTTGGTGTTCGGCAAGAGCCTGTTGATGAGCAGTTGAAAATATTTATGGAGTTTCATCCACCTACGTTTGGCGGCGCAATTTCTCAAACGCAGGCGGAAGATTGGCTTGCGAGAGTAAAACGAATCATGACTGCAATCAGGATGCCGGAGGAGTAGAAAGTGACTTTCGCCACTTTTCTGTTAGAAGGAGATGCGAGATTATGGTGGGATGAGATGGAAGTGCATTACTTGGCTGGTCGAGGGTTAGTGGAGGTGTCCATGGAAGAATTCTCCCGTTTGTTTTTAGCCAAGTACTTGACAATGTCCCAGCGGATTGCTATGGAAAATGAGTTTTTACGTCTGGTGCAGGGTGAGACAGATATTGATACGTACCTGCATGAATTTACCAGACTGGGGCGGTATGCGGGATCTACTTTCACCGAGGAAGCCCGAAAGACGAATCGATTTTATGAGGGCCTTCGGGATGAGTTAAGGTTGGCACTCCCGAGTTCGGTGAGCCAAGGCTTCCAAGCGTTGGTAGACACAACCCGTCCATTGGAGAAGGATATGAAGCGAGTGCAAGAAATGAGGAGACTGGCGGTGGAGAAGCCAGAATTCAAAGTTCTGCAGTCGGAACAATGAGAGTTTCAAAAATGAGAAAAGAAGAGGTTCAAGCCTGCGGAACAAACCTCTTCGAATGCTGCATCAGAAGCAACGTATGGACAAAGACGTGTTGAGACATGTACCTGTTTTAAATGCGGAAAACAGGGGCATATAGCCTCTAACCGTTGAAGCGGCCCTCCTAGAAGTGAGAAAACGATGGGTGCGTCTTATGAAGATAAGGGTAAAGCAGTGGCTGAGTCCTCTGCATCCCGGAGAAGCCTCGATTACATAATTTGGAAGTGCAAATGCCGCAGAGTTCCATTGGCGAAATTCAGCCTCGAGTGTTTAATTTGGCTCTTTCGAGAGAAATGCAAAATAAGGAGGCTGAGCGAAAGTGAATCGTGATTTGTATCACTTGGACAATATGTGTATTGTATATATCTGCTCATGTGTTCTATATGACACAATGTAATGTTGGTGCATACTTGGTGTTATGATATGATAGATGTTGTTTGAGGGGATCAAATGTTTGTTCATTTACTGAATTGATGGAGAAATGTGCACACGTGAACAAGACAAAGGTTGTTGTAACCTATGATTTTGATGTTGTCACAATTTGGTTGCTGTTTTCCTGCCTATGTACAAATTTCGAGGACGAAATTTCTTGAAGGAGGGGAGGGTTGTAACAGCCCAAAATCGGAAATTGGCAACAAATTGGGTGACACGGCCTGGGACACGGACGTGTCCCAGGGCGTGTCCCACTCGGGTTGCGTCGTGAGGCGTGAGGTCGACGAATTTTCTATCGACGAAGTGTTTGGGTGGTCACGCCCTGTAACACGGGCGTGACAGGGGCGTGTCTCATCGGTTCGACCGTTGGCTTGTCAATCGTCGAACGGAAATCGTCGAGCGCGCTGATCGTCGAGCACAAATCGTCGAACGGAGATCGACGATCGCTGGCGAGCTCGACGATCGCTGCCTGATCGTCGAACGAAGATCGTCGAGTGGGTGTCACGCCCTATGACATGGGCGTGCCTAGGCTGACACGGGCGTGACATAGACGTGTCATCTTGGCGTGGATAAGTTTGGATACGTCGGTTTGTGCACCGCTTTGGGGGACACGGCCTGTGACACGGGCGTGGCACAGGGCGTGTCAGGGCCGAAACATGATTTTTCAGTATTTTTCTGTCCGTTGATTTCTCTGTCCTGGATCCAAGGGATTAGGCTTTATCCATGTGGATTTCTGGCCGAGATCTGAGGTTTTAAGCCCTTCTTCTTCTTCTTCATCTCATTTCAAGAGAGAGAAAGAGAAGGAGAGAGCAAAGGAAGGACAGAGGAAAGTAAAGCCAGCTGCTGGAGGAGCTGCGGAGTGTGGAGCGAAGATCCGAGAGCGGATTCGTGAAGGCAGAGCCGAGGCAGTGACTTCCATCCGGCTACTTCATGGCACCGAAGCGATCTTCGAGGGTAACGATCTCCTTTTTGGACATCGAAGTCCTTTCTTTATGCATATGAGTGGAATCCTCCACCAAAAGGTGGATTGCGAAGTGATTATGTGGTTGAGTCTGCATCTAGAGCCGGAATTGTGGAGTACGGCATAGGCATGCTGTGTGAAGCCCATCTCGACCGTTAGTTTGGATTGGTGATGATCATGGGTAAACCAGAGAAGACTCCGTGGGTTTACAAAGATGAGCTATATTCTTTGTATGTTGGATGAATGAATGCTATGCGTAGATGGTATGCTCATGCGTGAGCTAGCCATGGTTATGATTTTGGATGTGAGCGCTGTGTGTGCTCGTTTGCCCTACGAGAGCGGAAAGCTGCGGCTACCCAGGAAGGGAAGGCCGACCCGCATCACGGTGCGCCAGTGACGATGTGAGCACGAGCAAGGCTAACCTGTACCTGGGCATGTTGGAGAGATCGATTAGTGACAGTATTCGGGAGCGTGCGATAGCCCGACTTGCTACACCGAAATAAAAGCAGATCGATCTGATGGATTAATGCTCATGTTTGCCATGCGGTACCTACCTCTGCTTGGTTTGGGCGGAATGCAACCAACATGCGTGTTGGGGTGACTAGGACCGGCCAGCCAACAAGTTAATTATCGTTCGTTGGTGGTGTTACCACGGGTTTCCGGTACACCGTAAGGTGCCCTGAGCGCATGAAGCGTCTGGCTGCAGTCCACATTTGTGATTTGATGTGTGTGATTATGATTGTTAGCTATTATACTTGCAAATGCATACAAGGAAGGAACCACTGCCCCGGGCATGGGGTAGGGTCGTTATAATTGGTCAGCTGTAGCTGACCGTTACTTTGTTTGCCGCTCTTTGGTGGATGTCTACTTGCAGGTGCTGCAACTTGAAATGAAATGAGCGGATTGAAAGCGTGCTACTAAGTCCCTTGAAGGCCAAGGGGATCGTGGTTGGATTTCATGTGTGGCCGGCCTGCGTGCCGATGTACGAACCTGTATATGTGTAAAAAGAGAAACCTATAAGGCCTTAAGTCCATGTGTGTGTGAGTTGTATACATTCCTGGTTTTGGATATATATATATATATATATAAATGTGGCATTTATGTATTAGTGGACATTCCTAGAGTTGAGTTCATACAACTTAAAAATGCTGCGCTAGAATGGATTGAGTTAAGGATGCGAATAGAATGTAATTTCCACAAGTAATTCCACTACTTGTCTGTGACATTTGGCGTGGGGCCCCGGCCAGAACCCACCGTTATATGCCATGTGACGAATATGGGCGTTACATCTAGGCGAGGTGACCCAAGCAGGGGGAGAAGGAAGTGTACCATGAAGAAGGCCTGGGAAGGAGAAGATGAGAGATGGGATCGAGCGAGACCTCACCGGCCGGGAGTTGTTCTCCAGCTCGGCGAGTGCCAGCCTTCCAGGTGAGCAGGCCGCGCGAGTAGAGGTGGGGAGACCACCCCTCAGGGGGTCACCCTTCAGCGAGCTGATCATCTTAGCTCCCATTCCCGAGGGGTTCAGGGAGCCCGACATGGCTTACTATACCGGGAAGGATGACCCCGTCCAGCACCTGCAGTGGTTTGAGGATGCCGTCTCCATCAGGCTGATGACATATGCCTTCAAGTGTCGCCTCTTCACGATTATGTTGAAGGACAAGGCAAGGGATTGGTTCCATCAACTCCCACCAAGATCGATCTATGGATTCGAGGACCTGAGCCGGATATTTCATCTTCGCTTCTCCACCACCAATAAGAGGAAGAAGAGTCTTGAGTCCATCTTCCTAATAAGGCAGGGGCCCGAGGAGTTGCTGGCTCATTACGTTGATAGGTTCTAAGAAGAGATCCTGGAGGTTCAGGAGATGCCAGGGTATGTCCTCCAGATGGCATTCACATTGGGGTTGCGCGAGGGGTTCTTCAAGATGAGCCTGACCCGAAAGGCCCCTTTCCTTCGAAGAGCTGATGGAAAGGGTGGCTTAGGAGATAGCCACTGAGGCAGCCAACCCGGCGTTTGTCAATAAGTTGGCAAGTTGACAGAGGCAAAGTCAAAGGAGCAAGATGTCTCGAGGAATCAGGAGGGGAGAAGGAGAGAGGAGCAGAGAGCTCAGGGGCTCCAGGGAGCTCAAGAAGGTCCAGAGATAGGTTGGAGGCAACGGGGAGGACCCGTTCAGTGTCCAAGAAGAGGTCTCATCTAAGGTGGGGGGATTTTCAGGGAGGCCAAGGGAAGTTTAACTTCCAAAGGCAAGCCCCTAGGCAACTCCTACCCCCACCGCAGCAAGCGATGAAGATCGGTCGAAGGCAGAGGAGGAAACACGTCGAGAAAGAGAAGAGTCAGAGTAGAATTACCTTACTGTGAGTTCCACCAGGAGGACGACCATAGAACAACTACTTGCCCCGAATTCCTGGAGTTGAGAAGGACAAGAGCTCCGGCACCACAGCCTCCACAGCCTTAACAAGCGCAAGATCTGGTGCGGATTGAAGAAGTCCAACCCGAGGCGGCAGGGGAGAGATGTGAGGATAGGGTTGATGTGGGAACCCAAGGAGGGATCTGATGATTCTCGGGGGAAGAGGGAAGTAGGAAAGAAGTGGATCATCTCTTGTAATGAACTTTACTTGCATTGTATCAACTATGATTGATGACAGGGACCGCTGGAAAGTATTTGTGATCCATGAAAGACCTCACCCCGACATGATTCTGCTTCCAGGCTCCCACTAGCTGGCAGGGCAGGTTGATCTCTCGGAGGGGAGAGGAGGCCTCTCCTCGAGATGATTCCGTTTCCAGGCTCCCACTAGCTGGCAGTGCAGGTTGATCTCTCGGAGGGGAGAGTAGGCCTCACCTCGAGATGATTATGCTGCCAGGCTTCCACTAGCTGGCAAGGCAGGTTAATCTCTTGCAGGGGTGAGTATGTCTCACCTTGAGATGATTCTGCTGCCAGGCTCCCATTAGATGGCAGGGTGGGTTGATCTCTTAGAGGGGAGAGTAGGCTTCACCTCGAGATTATTCCGCTGCCAGGCTTCCATTAGCTGGCAGGGCAGGTTGATCTCTTAGAGTGGAGAGTAGGCCTCACCTCGAGATGATTCCGCTACAAGGCTCCCACTAGCTGGCAGGGCAGGTTGATCTCTCGGAGGGGAGAGTAGGCCTCACCTCGAGATGATTCCGCTGCCAGGCTCCCACTAGCTGGCAGGGCAGGTTGATCTATCAGAGGTGAGACTAGGCCTTACCTCGAGATGATTCCGCTGCCAGACTCCCACTAGGTGACAGGGCAGGTTGATCTCTCGGAGAGGAGAGTAGGCCTCCCCCGAGATGATTCCACTGCCAGTCTCCCACTAGCTGGCAGGGCAGGTTATTCTCTCAGAGGGGAGAGTAGGCCTCACCTCGAGATGATTCCGCTACCAGACTCCCACTAGCTGGCAGGGCAGGTTTATCTCTCAGAGGGGTGAGTAGGTCTGACCTCGAGATGATTCCTCTACCAGGCTCCCACTAGCTGGCAAGGCAGGTTGATCTCTCAGAGGGGTGAGTAGGCATCACCTCAAGATGATTCTGCTGTCAGGATCCCACTAGCTGGCAAGGCAGGTTGATCACTCGGAGGGATGAATAGGCTACACCTCGAGATGATTCTGCTGCTAGGCTCCCACTAGCTGGCATGACAGGTTGATCTCTCGGAAGGGTGAGTAGGCCTCACCTCGAGATGATTCCGCGGTCAGGCTCCCACTAGCTGGCAAGGTAGGTTGATCTCTCGTAGGGGTGAGTAGGCCTCACCTCGAGATGATTCCACTGCCAGGCTCCCACTCGCTGGCAGGACATGTTGACCCCTCGAGGAGGCCAAGTATTTTTACCCCGAGGCCGTATCATCATCTAGGCTCCCACTCGCTGGCAGGATAAGTTGACCCCTCGGGGAGGCCAAGTATTTTTTACCCCGAGGCCATCTCTTCATTCAGGCTCCCATTAACTGTCTTGACATGTTGATGCCTCGGGGAGGCCAAGTATTTTTACACCAAGGCCGTCTCGTCATCCAGTCTCCCATTAGCTAGCTTGACAGGTTGACCCCTCGGTAATGCCAAGTGTTTTCTATCCCGAGGCCGTCTCGTAACCTAGACTCCCATTAGTTGGCTGGACAGATTGACTATAACACCCCAAAGCCCACTTTGGGTTTCAGGTTGGGTGACACGGCCGGGGATACAGGCGTATCCCAGGGCGTGTCATGCTCGTATTGAGCAGTTGGGTGTGCGGTCGACAAATTTTGTTCGATGATCATCGATTTTAGAGTACACGACCTGTGACATGGGCGTGTCCTTGCGCGTTTTAGGAGAGACTGCATGTACTGGTCGACACAGGTGTGTCCTGGTATACACGGCCTGGGACACGGGCGTGTCCCATGGTCGTGTCCCGCTCGGGTGAAGTGGAGATTGTGCTGTATGAGTAAACGACTACTGGACACGGGCGTGTCGGGCATGACACGGGTGTGTAGGGTGTGACACGGGCGTGTCACACGACCGTGTACTAGTTGGATTTAAGTGGGTTGCCTACCGCTTAAGTGACACGACATGTGACACGGGCGGTCACAGGGCGTATCAGGCCATGTTCAGCCTATTCTTAAGCAAATCTGAGTCGTTCTTTTCCCTTATCCCGAATCCAAGTGCCAGGATTCTTCCTTGTGGATATAAGGCCGAAAAATGAGGACTTATCTCTTCATTTCATCTTCTTCTTCTTCTTCTCACTTTCCAAGAGAGATAAAGAGAGAGGGATAGCAAGGGAAGGAAAGGAGGAAGGAGAAAACCAGCTGTTGGAGGAGCTGCAGAGTGCGGATTCAAGATCCTAGAGCGGATTCGTGAAGGCAAAATCGAGGAGGTGACTTCCATCCGGCTACTTCATGGTGCCAAAGCGATCTTCAATGGTAACGATCTCCTTCTTGGACATCAAAGTCCTTTCTTTATGCATATGCATGGAATCCTCCACCAAGATGTGGAAATCGCAAGTGATTCCTTTGTTGAGTCTGCATCTAGAGCGGGAAGTGTAGAGTACGACATAGGCATACTATGTGAAGCCCATCTGGACGGGTAGTCTGGATTGGTGATGATTATGGGTAAACCGGAGAAGACTCAGTGGATTTGATGATATGAAAGGTTTATGCTTTGTTGGATGGATGTATGGATGTGCTTATGAATGTATGGATGCTTTGAGTAAGCTTCTGGTTATGATGAGAGATCAATTGGTAGCAAGTCTGGGGAGCGCGGGATAAACCTGACCTGCTACACCGCTAGGGTGGGTTGATCTGGATAGATGAGGGATCGATTGGTGGCAATGCCTGGGGAGCTGAGTTAAACCCATCTTGCTGCACCACAGGGGTGGGTAGATCAAAAATAAGTGAGGGGTCGATTGGTGGTAATGCATGGGGAGCATTGTTGAACCCGGCTTGCTACACCACTTGGGTGGGTCAATCTTCTCTGGTTACTTGTGGATGCTGTGAGGTAGTGCCTCTGAGTGGTATGGACGGAATGTCGCCAGCCTGCGGGATTGGTAGACTAGGATAGAACCGGCCAACCAACAAGTGAAGAACCTCTGATCGGCGGTGTACGACTGGAATATTCGGTACACCAATAAGGTGCCCTGAGTGCACGGAGCGTCTGGTGTATAACGACATTTGTGATAAGGTTGTGATTGGTGGATTGATAGGGATTGTTTTGGCAATACATACAGGGAAGGAACCACTGCCCCGGGTAAGGGGCAGGGTCATTATAATTGGTCAGCTAATGCTGACCATTACTTTGTTTGCTGCTCTTGGATGGATATCGAATTGTAGGTGTTGATGCTGGCATTGACTTGAGTGGAATGAGGATTGATGCTAAAGGCCCTTGAAGGCCGTGCGAAGCGTGGTTGGATTTCATGTGTGGCCGACCTGCATGCCGATGTATGAAACTATACATGTGTAAAAAGGAACCTGTAAGGCCTTAAGGCCATAGGTGTGTGTGTTTTATACATTCCTGATTTTGATATATAAATGTGGAGTTTGTATATTAGTGGACATTCATTAAGCTGAGTTCATCCAACTTAAAAAGCTGCGCTAGAATGTTTTGAGTTAGGAGAAGGGTAGATTTTGATTTCTACACGTAATTCCGACGCTTGTCTATGAAATATGGCATGGGGCCCCGACCGGACCCACCATTATATTCCATATGACGAGTGGAGGCGTTACAAAGTGGTATCAAAGCCAAGTTGAGATTGTTTCGGAGGGAAGAAGATAATTGAACTCATGAATGTCCACTAGGAATGTATTAAATGCACGTAATGTACGTGAGCGTGTAGGCAATGTATAATTACCATTATGAAATGGATGATTAATGGTGTTTTGTACATTGATAGGTGGCGAGGAGTGATGCGGGGCAGTCTGAGCCCCAGCGTTCAGACGAGAGTGCGGCACCAGTTGAGGCGCCTACACCTCCCTCGGCGGAGACTATACGTGTGGTGACTGAGACAGTGCTCGCAGTGTTACATGCACATCCTACTGGGTAGGCAAGGCCTACAGGGGTGCCAGTACTGCCCGGTGCAAGGCAAGAGCGCGTTGCAGTTGTGGTAGACGAGCAAGTAACAGATGAGTCATTGAAGCACTTTATGGAGTTTCATCCACCTACGTTTGGTGGGGCGACTTCCCCAATGCAGGCGGAAGATTGGCTTGCTAGAGTGAAGATGATCCTGACTGCAATCAGGACTGCGGAGGAGCAGAAAGTGACCTTAGCCACTTTTCTGCTGGAAGGAGATACGAGATTGTGGTGGGATGATATGGAAGTGCATCACTTGGCAGGTTGAGGATTAGCGGAGGTCTCAATTGATGAATTCTCCAGATTATTTCTTGCCAAGTATTTGCCAGTGTCGCAACGGATTGCGATGGAGAATGAGTTTCAACGTCTGGTACAGGGTGAGACTGATATTGATTTTACCTGCATGAGTTTACCAGACTGGGCGTTATGCGGGGTTTACCTTCGTGGAGGAAGTGCGAAAGACGAATCGATTTTATGAGGGACTGCGGGATGAATTCAGGTTAGCACTCCCGAGTTCAGTGAATCAAGGCTTCCAAGAATTGGTAGATACGACCCGGGTGTTGGAGAAGGACTTGAAGCGGGTATAAGAGAAGAAGAGACTGGCAGTGGAGAATCCAGACTTCAAAGTGCCCCAGTTATAGCAATCGAAGTTTCATATACGGGAGAAGAAAAGGCATAAACCTAATGAATCAGCTCCGTCGACTGTTTCTTTGGGGGCAACTTATGGGCAAGGACGTGTTGATACACATATATATTATAATTGCGGGAAGCAAGGACACATAGCTAAATTTTGTTGGAATGCCATGAAAGGAGTGAGCAAAAGACTAGTGCGTCTTATGAAGAAAAGGGTAAAGTAGTGGCCAAGTCATCTGCATCCCGGACACAACCTCGATTGCATAATTTGGAGGTGCAAGAGCCGCAAAGTTCAATGGGTGAAGTTCAGCCTCGAGTGTTTAATTTGATGCCTCGAGTGTTTAATCAGGCGGCTGAGCGAAAAGAAACATAGAAAAGTGACATGTATCACTTGGATGATCTGACTACTGTAAATACTGATGATGATACTAGTGTACATATATGTGGTATGTTATGTTAAACGTGGAAATGTTGGTGCACAGTTGGTGTTCTGTAAGTGCTCGATCAATCGTGATAATGTTATTTTTGAATATAATGCACTTGATGAATTTTGTGGATGAATGTGCACATGAGGAGGTTCTATATGTGTATATGTGCTGTGTGTTGTTTGGTTTGTGCAATATCGTGGGGCGAGACAAGCTGCGGCCTCTGAGCTCTAACCTGGCTTGCTTATTTGTTGTAACGAAGAGTGTTTTGGTGAATGTCTGGAGGTGAGCCCAATTTCGGGGATGAAATTGTTTTGAAGGAGGGCAGGATTGTAACACCCCAAAGCCCACTTTGGGTTTCAGGTTGGGTGACACGGCCTGGGACACGGGTGTGTCCCAAGGAGTGTCATGCTCAGGTTGAACAGTTGGGTGTGTGGTCGATGAATTTTGGTCGACGATTGTCGAGTGCAGAGTACACGGCCTGTGACACGGGCGTGTCCCTTGCGGGTTTCAGGGGGGACTGCGTTTACTGGTGGACACAGGTGGGAAAGTTAGGGGTTAGATCTGGTATACTCTAGAGGGGGGGGGGGGGGGAGGGGGGGGTGAATAAAGTATCTTGAGGTTTTTAAAACTTTTGCTATAAATAAACCTTAGTCCTAAAATAATCTAATCTAATATAGGATCAACAAATATAAAATATCACAAACACATCAAACTTAATTAGCACTGCCACAGCAGGAATAAAAGAAGAAGGGCAACACAGACAACACAAGATTTTTATAGTGGTTCCCCAACCTGGGTACATCCACTCTTCTACCACCCTGGTAGGAATCCACTCAGGTTTTTGATCAGGTGACTGCTACCAATGAGCTTTTGATCAGGTGCACAAAAACCAAAACTCAAGTCTTTTGATCAGGTGACTTGCAACCAGGAATAACTTTTGAAGGGAGTTAAGAATCCTTTATACAGTGGGGGTGAGAGAATGATTTTGTCTTCTCTTTCTCAAATACAACTGAGAAGACTTTTGTGGATCTTGATTTTAGCAAAGAGCTCCCCCTGAGATATTGAATGGTTCAGGAAAGATGGAGCTTTGCTGCAGGGTGATATGTCTTCAAACTTGTAGCCTTGACCAAAAAGTATCCAGGAACTTCTTGACTGATAGAGTATTGGTTGTCCTCTGAAGTATCCTGAGAAGAAGAAAGAAGAAGACTCTTGATATTAAATATATGTTCTTCTTTCTTCTTCAGCTTGCTGATGTTTTTCTGATCTAGGGCTTGTTTCTCTATATCACTGTATTATGTATTGCTGTGTGATTGCTATGCTATTCTAGAGAATCGTGTATTGTCTTTAGTATCCTATCTTCTATCGAGAGAGATGAAGAAATCCTTTTTATATTTTCCATGTGAATTTTCCATTTGAAATTTGAATTTCTTCTGCATTCATTGCTGACGGCCTGGAGAATATTTTGCATTGATTGATTTCCCCAACTGTCCCATGGAAAAATGGCAAGCAATAATCCTGATGAAGACCGCAATAAATTCTTGCTTCTAACGGTAATATTCAGAGAATATCTATGCATTGATTACTCCAGAATTATTGCAATAGAAAAGAGACAGAAGGAGGAAAATCTCTAAGTCTGGAACTTTACAGAATTCATTAAGCAGAATTCGTCGATCTGTGTCCATAGTTCGCCGAGCAGAGAAGTCAAGTTCGTCAACCAGATGATAGTTGTTCATCGAGCTAAGATCCAAGATCGTCGACTTAAGAACTGACAATACTTTCTCTAGACCCGTCAATTCTGTGCATCAAGTTCGTCGAGCTGAGAATATAACTTCGTCGACTGAATAATAAAACTCCATGTTTTCTTGGACTTGAGAATGTTGAAGTAACATGTCCAGAAATCGTCGACCTCGGAACTCGGTTCGTCGACCTTAGAACTAGTTTCGTTGAGCTGAGAACTTCTAACTGCTACTTGATAATTCTTGCCAAGACTATGGTCTAAGTTCATTGAGCTGAGAAGGTGAGTTCGTCGACTAGAGTGTGATCCTGGACTTAGAATACTCAGTTGTTTCTAGAATAAGATGTTGAAGTAGAATACCCATAGATCATCGAGCTGAGAACTAAGTTCGTCGACTGGAGTTCAGAGAAATTCTGGATTTGAAATGTTGAAGTAGTGTCCATAAGTCGTCGACCTGAGTACCATGTTCGTCGAGCTCAGCTCAGAGAATTGTCTCTGAGTTCGTCGAGCTGAGCACGACTTTCATCGACCCGAGTTCGACGAACGTCGAACTCATTTCCTGAGTCTTTGAAATTTCTCTAAGTCTTGAGTATTTATGCAGTCTGTTGATGGCTGGTCCATGTAGTGTTGACTCTAAAGACTTGTCCTAGACTCTAGAACATAACCATGACCCTGACTATACATGTTGGGTCAGATGATCCTAACTTAGTGAACCTAGCCCAAATCCAACTACTCCTTGTGCTTCTCCTCTTTAGCCTTTTCACCAGGCTTAGTAAACTTGATTTCCCTGTTAGGGTCTGCAACTTGAACCTTTGTCATTGTCATGTCAGCAGCCCCAATGATATTTAGAGAGGTAGCCCTAGGCACTACTGCTTCTGGATGCAACTTCATATAATCATCAATATTGAAAAATTTATTGGCCTTAGCAAACCTGTTAAGATCTTCCTTCTTGTATTTAGACATGGTTGAGAATTGAGAGGGATCCTTCCCTTCAGCTTTAGCTTTATTAATCATGGACATACCAACCAGTTCCCGGAATCTGGCCACCCTAGCAGTTGTAGCTGACTCTAGATCTTCAAATGTTACAGGAGGGGAAGCAGGTCTTTTGGGGCTTTCAGCCTTTTGATGTTCAGGGAATTTTTGCTACTGTTGTTGTTGATGTTGTTGCTGTCTGCATGAAGAATAATGCCTTTGCTGGCTGTTTCCTGAAGATGAGGATCTACCCTACTGTCTTTGATAAGTTTGAAATTGGGTAGTCCTTTGAGTTGATGAACTTGAAGCACCAATAGTTGGAGGAGGAGGAGGTGGAGGGTCCTTTCTGAATCTCTGTGGAGGAGGAGAATATCTTCTGCTCCTTTTCCTTTCTTTCTGTTCATTCTTGGACAGCCACATCCATGCTGGTATGCCCTTATAAGGTGTGATCTTTTGAAGTATATAGTATGGTGTGTCATTTGCTGGATTTAATTTTGGTGCAAGAGGTGGAGGAGCTTTCCTCTTATTAGATACTTTCTTTTTCTTTGGCTCATCATTTGAGTCATCATCATCATCATCATCATCATCATCCTCATCATCAGAAACTTGAGGAGCATCATATAAGGCATCAATGGCCTTTAGTACTGATTTATCAATTGGCTTTTCATCCTGAGTAGGAGCTGGAGGAGGAGCTGGAACTAGAACTGGAGCAGGAGCTGGAGAACTGTACACTCACTACTAGAAAAGTGAGTATTAGCTACACTTTTTTTGGCCAGGGACTAAAAATCGTTGCTAATAGTTAAGTATTATCCATGGTTCATATTTCGTGGCTAATAATTACTATTAGCCACGGATAACAAATTCATGGCAAAAACCTAAACCATTAGCCAAAACAATTGCTGCACGGTCGACCTTTTGGATCCCATTCGGCTGCCCTACTCTCGCACTCAAGCATATCTTTTCTCCTGCCTTGCTAAAAACACCAGGTCCCCAGCCGCCATTGCATAGCAATTTCTCTCCGCTCGACGCCCACTTCCGGCGAAACCGTCCTCTCGAAGATCTACTCCGCCGACGCATGGCCGCGTCCAGTAGCCCAACGAACTTCGTCGGCCTCTCGGGAGTCCGCATCGTGGTAGTCGGGGATGTAGGCACAGGGAAGTCGAGCCTCATCGTCGCTGCCGCCACCGAGTCATTTCCGGAGAACGTCCCGAGCGTATTACCCCCCACCCGCCCCCCTGTGGATTACTATCCAGATCGAGTACCCCTCACCATCATAGATACATCATCCAGGTATCTCGTAAGTCCGAGTTTCAGATTTTGTGCTGTTTTTTTTATGATTCCGACGCTTTGCAGCCCAGAAAGTAAGGCGACTCATAATTTTGCAGACTAGCTATTATTTGAAAACACGAACATGTAGCTGTATTAATCTAAATTTCTTCATAAATGTTTAATAATGCAATTCATATTTTGCAGGTTCAACATTGTTGGTCAGGTAATTGTTACTTTTTGTGAAAGTCATGAGTTTATTTTCCACATTGGATGAATACATTCTCTTAAGATTGTCATCATCTTATTCTGAGACTTTGAAAGCATTTGCTAGCAGTGGGCTGTAACTACTAGTGTAGATTTCTCATTAGCGCAGCTTATTCAAGTAATCATCCTTCTCAGCACTAGGGGGAACAATGGTGGAGGATACCTAGCTTCCAAATATGTTGTGATTGGATTTCATGGTGGCATTCTTCTCATTCATGCCATCATAAACTATTTTTCGATTAGATGGCGACGCATATTTTTAATTAGGTGTATTTGTCCTTATGATTCTCATTCCTTGTGTTGCTACTGAGAGAGCCAATAGTAAATTTGTGTTTACACATTTTAACACTGAAACTGATGCTGGAATTCATAACAAGTTTTACATATTTGTGTTGGGACTTTTGATGAGCCAATATTCATTGACATGATATGATGCATCTGCACATATGGTAAGTAAAATATTTATTGCTTCAACTGATTAAGATTGTTTCTCATCTAGTAGTATGCAATGAGACCTGAAGTGCCTTCTATCTCATCCCACAATCAAAAATTTTATCACCATTGAGAGGACCTAATTTGTGCTGATTCAACACATTAAACAACAACTCAAGCCTTATCCCACTATAGTGGGGTCAGCTATATGGATCTTTTGTCGGTCGCCATTGCACCCTATCTTTAGTCATAATCTCACTAATGCCTAAGTATATCATGTCTTTCCTTATAGTTTCATTCCAAGTCTTTATCCTCCCCCGTTTAACATGCCTAGTGACTAAACTCTTACAACACCTAACAAGTGCCTCTAATGTTCAGTTTGATAGCACTGAAGCTGCACAAAATGCCATTGACAAGTTAAATAACTGCTTGATAGAAATTGGGATACCAATGCTGATAAACAAATCATAAATAGACACTTTGGCCATGCTATAAATGTGAATGGTAAGAGGATTGCCTCTAAAATTTTGCAAAAATATGATAAAGAAATGGTAGGGATAATAGAACAAATGGAGAAAACTTGTCTCCTAAGTAGTTAGGATAATGATACGGTGATGAATTTCTCATAGTGATATTTGTTAATTTCTTGCCTAGTTTATGATATCTGCTTTGTGAGATGTTTAATCTTTTCTGATTTTTTCCATTCTGGCTATTAACATCTTATCACATACAACTTGAAACTGTAGTAGTTCTTCAATTTGTCTCAGGTTCTCTGTGATGGCAAATTACCTTTTGTGGGAATGACTGAAAAAGTGGAGCAGGAGTTAGCTTGGAAGGTGTTACCTTGTTCCAATTGCCATCTCCATTAAGGTTTTTCAAAATAATATTGCAAATGCAATGCTGTGTTTCATTTTTTGCAGGCCGAGCGTTCTGATATTTTGTGACACCAAATGTGTATAAATTACTTTATTCATTTCATTATTTATAAATTACTTGCTCTTTTGGTTTCCATTCTAATTTAGTTTCTAAAGTATTAGAAGGGTTTTGTGATAACTACAGGGAATCTGAAGCTTTCAAAATTGGAATGCTATAGATCCTTTTACTTCTATTCGTCAAGAGAACTTCTATGATTCCTCATAGAAAAAGGAAAGAATAGATTCCTGATTTTCTTGCAATATGCTAACGGAAAAAAAACTATAATAGTGTTCACATAACCTTTTTAAATGTTTACACTTTTTGAAACCTTCTAAGCAAGGGTAGGTGGCCTAGCATATGCACCAAGATTTTACCAACTTTTGAATATAACTTAAGAGACATGCTATTGTTTGCAACGTTTTGAAGAGTTTTGAGGACCGAACTATAGACTTAGAAATCTCTTTTTTACCCAACCCCGAGATTTTTATGCAAATTCCCCAAAGATTAGAATGATGAGAAAAACTTTGACAAGTTGCAGCACTTTTAACTCCATTTTTTCTTCTTTGTAGGCCTTGATCTCTCTCTGATCTAGGCCACATTTTCTTCATCAATTGGTGAAAAATCTGCTGCTCCTTTTCCGGCACCAGCCAGTCCCCCTGGTTATTTCATATGTAAGTTCATTGGCATTTTCTTATTTACCATGTAAGATTATCTACTTTTTCCTACTATGTAAATAATTTTTTACTGGCTTTAACCTCTCTTTAATAGGGCAAATTTTCTCCCCAAAACCTTCTCCTACTTCTACTTCTCGAGATAATTCTTGGGCCTCATCACCAGAACCGAAAGAGCATCACCCCTCCACCTCCTAATCAGGGTATTACTTCGATAGTTATTGATGCTTTGATTATAACCATGTTGAAATGTAAGTCTTCAAATGCACGTTTGTTTAAAATATATACATATTATGTGGGTGCAGATTGTGGCTCTATGATGTGCCATCCACCCCTTACAAATCCATCTCCCGGGTCGTCTTGTGCTTGTGTCTTACCAATTAAAATTGGTCTGCGTCTCGGTATTGATCTGTACACATTCTTTCCCTTGGTTTCTGAGTTTGCAAAAGAAATTGCGACCGGAATATCTATGAAACAAAGTCAAGTGCGTGTTATGGGAGCGAATTCTGCAACCGAAGATTCTACAGAGACTGACGTGCTTGTTCATCTAGTTCCACTTGGAAAATCCTTTGACAACACAACAATTTTTCTGACATTTGAGAAGTTCTGGCAGAAGAATGTCTTGATACAAGGATCATATTTTGGAGATTATGGTATATTATATGTTAGCTATCCAGGTTAGAATCTTAGCAATACCTTACATTATATGTTAGCTATCCATGGTTTAACCAGTAACCATTTTCAATGATCCATTTCTCTAAGATAACGCTGAAAAATCAATTTTTTCTGCTAGCAATACCCCTTACATTGATCATCTTTTATTTTAAAGAAAGATGGTAACAGATGTTGCTGCTGATATCCAATTTATTCAACTAGTAAGAACTAAGAATGAATGCGCATTAAGCGTGGGTATCTCGTGATTAATAAATAATAATATATTATAGTTTTTTGTTTCATTGAGGAACTCCTCTGAATGGACATCTAATGTGAGAAATCATGAGCACCATTGCGAACAACACTATTGACCCATGTTAGCATAACGTCGCAACACTATTGACCCAACTTCCAATGATCTACTGTTTATGAAAAAACTGTTCACATAACGTCGCAACAGCAATTAAAATCTCCAACAAATCATTAAAGTATTGAATGTGTTTTTTTTTTAAAAAACTTAAATTACTATTTGCCACGGCTTGTAACCGTGACAAATAGTTTTTAAAAAATGATGAGTTCACTTTTAGCCAGGGATTAAAACCGTGGCTAAAAGTCAAGATATTAGCCACGACAGTTTTTTTCATGGCTAATAGTATTTGCTACGGCCAATCCGTGGCTTAAACTTTTTAGCCACGCCAACTTTAGCCATGGATTTTTCCCGTGGATAGACCGTGGCTAAAGGGTTTTAGCCACGGTTTTGGACTTTTTGCCAGGGCAATTTGCCCTGGCCAAAAGCCTGTTTTCTAGTAGTGACTTCAGTGCTTTCAGCAACTGACTTATTTTCCTCTTTTATATCTGCCATGATCAGTGCATCAAGATCAGACATAGGTGAATCATCCATTATAAAAACTGGAGAAGAAATATCTGTTGGAGGGGATGAATAATGGGTGAAACAGCTCTGGGTGGAGATGGAATTGCTGGGACCTCTGGAGTAGCAAAAATGGTCTTGAGTTGCTTGGCAACTTTGGGGCTTATGAGTGAGGTATATGTAATTATAGCCAAAGATGGCTTAGTGCTGTATTCTGGAAGAAGGTTCAAATGAACTATATCAAAAGTTCTCAATAAATTTAACAAATCTACTATGGGATTTATAATAAATAACCAACAGTTATTTACTCAGCCAACACAGGCTCATCCAAGTCCATATCGGACTCAATAAAATCAATTAAATCAAGTAATTCTTGATCAGCATCTACTACTATTATTTCTGCTGCTACTGCTGCTATTACTGCTACTGCTGTTGCTTCTGCTGGCACTGCTGCTGCTTTTGCTTCTGCTGGTACTGCTGCTTCTTCTAATGCTGCTGCTTCTTCTGTTGCTGCTGCTACTTCTTATTCATGGAGTATCTCCCCCTTCCTGGTTTAAGTGGACACTGAAGCCAGACCCCTAACTGAAGAGGAAGGAGCAGAAAGAGCAGATAGCTGTGCAGCAAGAGAAGATATGGAAGTAGCAAGAGGTGAAATAGCCTCTGCTATAATTATTTTGAGGAGGGGAGTAAGCAGTGCAATGAGAGATGGAATAATGGATGGATCCAATAGTGGAGTGGTAGAGGGTGTGGCAGAGGGTGTTGGAATTGAGACAGAAGTGGGGATGGTAGTAGTTGGTGGAGTAGGAGGGAGAGCATCTTGCATGTGGACATCTAGAAGAGGGGAAGTATAAGGAGGGGAAGTAGGCAGAGTAAAGAATGGGATGTTGTCCAGATGGTGTGGTAAGGGAGATGAAGTTGGTGATGAAAGGAGTGTACCATTGGGGATTGAGGTGGGGTTGGTTGTGGTGATTGAGATGGAGAAGGTTGTTGAGATTCCTGAAGAGGGGATGTCAGTGATTTCAATTTATGGAGAAGGTACAGGAGAGGGAGCTGGAGTAGGAAGATGAACAGGTTGTTGTGGTTGTTGAAAGATATGGTACCTAAACACCTAGAGGGGGGGGGGTGAATAGGTGACCTAATCCTTTTCTAACTTTGTTGGCAGTCAAACAGTTATATCACAGATTTCTAACTAGTTTATCATAGCAATCAACAATAATCAAACATACACAGCTAATCCACAGCACTTCACAGCACAGCACACAGTGATTTATAGTGGTTCCCCAAGATATGGGTACATCCACTTTCCCCCTTCGCCTATCTAGCAGTGTACTAGATTCGGCCAAACTTCTCCACTGTCTCAGAACCCAAATTGGTTCCTACCTCAGGCCCAAAGCCTTACAACTCAGCTTTATCCCAAAGCCTACACTCAGCCAATCAAGGCCTACACTCAGCCAATCCAGGCCTACACTCAGCCAACAAGGCCTACACTCAGAGATCACAATCTCCTACACTCAGGCTAACAAGCCCTACCCTCAGCCTTTATAAATATAGGCTTACAATCACTCAGATCCAATGGATCCTACAAGTTACAAATGTAATACAAATAATAACTCTACAACTCAGAATTAAAGGAGGGGAGTTGAGAGATTCTTGATGAGTTCTTGGAAGAACTCAGCTGGATTCACCCTGACTTAGCTTTCTTCAAAGCTTCTTGAGTAGAACTGAATAAGGCTGAATCCTCTGCAGTTGTTCCTTGACCTCTGCCACTTAAGATCCAGAATTGAATCTGAATCCTTCTTCTCAGCCTAGTTCCAGAGGCTGATTTCTTGGAAGGAGCCCTCTCTCTCCAACTTCTTAGATCTGCACTTGGAATGCAAGATCTTCTTGTGTTGATACCCTTGGTACCACTTCAATAAATTGATCAACCTTGATAACAATCTGATCAATTACTTCAACTATTCTGAACTCCTATTTCTGTAAACTGTGGGTGCCTATTTATAGGCATTCTTCATGGTAACCGGCTGATCCGGTCCATAACTGACTTCTGATATCTCTGACAGGTGCTGTAGACCGGCAGGAACGGCAGCTGTCAAATCATCCAGTCACTTCTTGAAAATCTCTAACAGTTTGTAAGTGTCGAGACTTTCTGTCTTTAAGTGTCGACACTTATAGTCCAAGTGTCGACACATGTTGTGTAAGTGTCGACACAAGTCTACAAGGTGTCGACACAATTCCTTGTATGTCTCGACACAGATTCTTCTGCATGTGTCGACACTGAAATTGAGTGTCGACACAAGTACTTGTTCTTCTAGCTCTTGCTGAATTCTTCTAAGTGTCGACACATCTCCTTTGTGTCGACACATCTTCTTGTGTTGAATCTGTCAAGTGTCGACACTGCTTCTTGGTGTCGACACATAGTCTTCTATGTTGAATCTTGCTGAGTGTCGACACAGCTCCTTGTGTCGACACATCTTCTTGTTGTTGAGACTTCAGCTGAGTGTCGACACATTCCCTTAGTGTCGACACTTGTACTTAGAATAAATTGTTGTTCTTTCTGTTCTTTGCTAAGTGTCGACACAGCTCCTTGTGTCGACACTTTCTTCAAGTGTTGAGTCTTTAGCTAAGTGTCGACACATTGTGCTGGGTGTCGACACTTACTTCAAGTGTTGACTCTTCTGATAGTGTGTCGACACATTGTGCTGAGTGTCGACACATTCTTCAAGTGCTGACTCTTCTGCATAGTGTCGACACATTGTGTTGAGTGTCGACACTTGTACTTAGACTCTGCAGACTTTTGCTGAGTGTCGACACAGCTCCAAGTGTCGACACTTTCTGGTGTAGACACTGCTTCACTGGGTGTCGACACAGCTCCTTGTGTCGACACTTTCTGTCTGCACTTTTCTTCACTGAGTGTCGACACAGCTCCAAGTGTCGACACTTTCTGTCTGGTGTCGACTCTGCATCCCAGGTGTCGACACAATGACTCCAAGTGTCGACACTGCTTGTCTGGGTGTCGACACAAGCTTTCTTAAGTGTCGACACTTTCCCTCTGGGTGTCGACACATGGACTTAGAAACTTTTTGCTTCAGTCCAGTGATTTCTTAACCTGCACAAATAACTCAAACATACATCAAATACATTATGATGTATATCATTGAGTTGGGTGAGGCTTCTTCAAATCAGGTACATTTGACCAATGTACCCAACAATCTCCCCCTATTTGGAGAAGTCATTAACCCTTAGTCAATGATATACACCATCCATAATTAAAATTACAAAATGATGTACAGCAGATTATATACAGCAGGGTAAACATAAACATGTAATAATTCACACATGTATACACATTCAACATTGCAGAACAAACAAGAAATAGACATATTCTCAGAACAATCATGAAATATATTTATCATATATTGTTCTAACATTGTTCCTTATACATTTTCAATGGTTTACAAAAATGTTTTACATTCAAAAGATTACAACAATATTCAAGTTAATTCCTAATCTATTTCTGATCAGGTTCTTTGATAACTATTCCCTTTCCAGCTTGAACTTGAGCTTTGACAGGGGCTTCAGCAGTTGCAGCATCAGCAGGCTTCTTGCCTTTTAAGTCCTTCTTCTTCAGCTCTTCTGCTTTGATTTTCTGCCTCTCAAAGTAGTGATATGGCTTGGGGAAGTACTTGCTAGGCTCCACAGCAGTAGGAGGTAGCTTTCCCATCTTAGCCTTTCTTCTGAATTATACTATTGCCTCCTGCCTTATTTCATGTTTCCTCCATTCTGCCTCAGAGAACCATTTGTTCCTGTCATTCATGTTGTCTTTGGCAGCTTTCCAGGCAGTTAGAATTATATTTCTAGAGGTAGGGCTCCATTGTTCAAAATCTGGCTTTTGTTCTGCTTGTTCCCTAAACCTCTTCTTTGACAACCTTGTCTCTTCTTCTTTGTTCATGGCCTCTTGCAGAGCTTCAGAAATAGGTTGAACAACCTTCTCAATATGAACATTGGCCTTGCCCTCAGTTGGGCTATACATTGTGCTTACATCTGCTTGAACCATGTCAAAATCTGGAGGTGGATAAATCACTTGAGCTACCTCTGCTTGCTCACCTCCAAGATATGCATTTTGAATCCCTGATTCAGCAACATTATCATCATCACAAAGTGGAGGATAGCCCAGTGTAGCTCTGATGGAGTTAGATATCCATTTGGCATGGTCAGAGCTAGCTTTGACTAATACTCTCTCCCCCTTTATGACTTCTCTGGCCATATGGTCTCTGACATCATCCTTTTGAAACCTTATCTGACTGTCCAAGTATCTGATTCCTTCTTTAAAAATGGTTTAAGCTTAGTGAGCTGTTCAGAGATGGCCTTCTGGGAATCTTGAATTGCAGTCTTGACAGCAGTAATCTCAGCTTGGAAATACTTTATCAAAGTCAGCCTTAACTGCAGCAGCAGATGTAGAAGGTTCATCAGCCTTATTCTTCAATCAGTGAGTATAGCATTATGTGACTCAGTCAGATTGTCATTCAGTCTGATTTGGTTTTCCAGCACATATCCTTGCTTTAATGCTATATCATCTACCTGTGCCTTTATCTTTCTCTTGGTGTGTAGCCAGATACACCACTGCATTTCCACCCTTGGAGAAGCATTCATTCATCTCCTTCTTGTTAAGGTTCATCTCAAACCTTATAGACTTTATTTCTTGGGCCAGGTCAAACTGTAAAGTCTTCTGCCCTTCATCAACATAAGCCTCTATGGTTTTCCTTTGTTCATCCATTTTTATCTGCAGTGCAATCAGTAAAGCACTATAGTCAACAGTTGGAGCTTGTTGAACTATAGGCTGTGGGGCTACAGATTGCAGGGCTTTCTTATAACTCTGACTTCTCCTCTTGAAGACATAGAGTTTCTTCTTCTTGGCCCTAGCACTCTCCTCATCTTCAGAGGCAGAAGTGCTGGCAATATCAACCCTGTCCTTAGGGCTTTGAGGTTTGTCAGCTGGCACAGCAGTTGCCTTTTCAGTTTCTTGCCTAATAGGCTCTTCCAGAATGTCCATGTGCTCCCCCTCAGCAGCAGCACTCTTATCTTCAGCAGCAGCATCCTTGTCCATATCAAAATCTCTTGATCTAGATTTAAGAATAAATCCTCCATTGTATATTCAGGTGGAGACTGTGCAGGAGAAGTTCTTGGTTCTTCCACCACTTGAGAAGTATCATCTTGGACTACAGCAGATGTGTCTTCTACAACATCTGGAACTTGAGTATTCAGCTGAGTTTGCTGAAGATCATCAGACAAATTAGCATCTTCTATAAGATATTCTAAAGTTTTTAGGTCAGTGAGTACCTCTTGGATGATGACTGTGGCTTGCTCACTGTCCAGAGTAGATGGTTCTTCTACTACTGGAAGCTCCCCCTGGCTGTGATCCCTATGGATGGGGCTAGCTTGAGGCAGCTCCCCCTGGATCTCAGCTACATCTTCAGCAGCAGGGGTCTTCTCTGCTGCCACTCCCTCATGATCATCAGGAGTGAAGACAACCTGTTCTTCACTATCAGAACTCACTAGAGGACTCTTGTGCCACTTGTACAGTCTTTCTCTTCTTCTTTGGAGGAATTTCTTTTTCAGATACTGGCTTCTCAGGGGTTGCCACTTCCTTGGACAACACCCTGTCCCATCTGGAAAATATCCTTTGGTCCATCTTCCTCATGTGGTTGATCTTGCTTCCAGCAGCATTGCTCATTACCTCTGGTATTGTACCAGCTAGGTAGAGACTTATAATTCTGCCCAGATTGGGCTTCTTCAAGCTCTCCTTGATTTTCTCATACACCACTTGAGACCAATCTGTTTTCAGGGTGAATATGATTCTAGTCATAATTTCAAACATAAGGCAGACACCCTGTCATGCCCTCCAGGCTTACTGAGAATAACCTTGCCTACAATCTCAGACATGAATTTTCCTTGACTGTTCATGCCTTTCCTGTTAAAGACAGATCCTATCTTCATCTTTGAATCAAGTCCACACCAGGTAAGTGCTTCCCTGGTCTTAGATGCAGTTACTTCTTCTTCATCTTGTGTTTTAGGTAGCTGGAGTACCTTCCTCAGACTCTTTGGTGAAACCTTGACTTTAGATCCATGAACTCTGGATTTGATTCTGTATCCAGATTCATCTACACAGCTCCATTAAGGAATTCAAGAACTTCCTTCTTCCAAATCTTTGTTGGTTCTGAAACTAAGTATTCCAGTCCAGAATCTGCGACTAGGGTTACTACGCCTTGATTTCTTGATCAGCTTCATCGAACGCGCCTCGCACTAGCTCATAGCCCTCGTTGACGTTCTCCTCAAGCTTGGAGCCATTAGGGTTTGGAGAATTTGTCTTTAGAAAAGAGAGATGTCGACACTGTAGTTTTGGTCTCGAAACTTTGAAAGCGTGTCGACAAACAAAGACAGAACCCTATTTATACCTTTCTGATTTTGAAGATGAACAGGCGGGACAGCTAGCTTAACATGTGTCGACACTGGCAAAAAGTGTCGACACTGACTTATAATGTCTCGACACATATGTGTCGACACAAGTTTAGTCAACAGATTTTATGTGTCGACACTTGTTTATGTGTCGACACAACATAACTCGACACATAGTCGAGACTTTACTTAGAAAAATTCTGAGTAAAACTTAAGTGTCGACACCATATTGGATGTGTCGACACCTACTTGACATGTGTCGACACTAACATTCTGAAGTGTCGACACCACATTCCTAGATGTGTCGACACCTTTTTCCTGAAGTGTCGACACCACTATTCTGTGTCGACATAGACTTGTCTATGTGTCGACACCTTTTTACTTAGCCAATTTTCAATTCTGTAAACTTATCTAAGTTTATCATTCCTAGTTCAATTTTGAATCTATTGAACTTAGCTTCTTCTAGGGGCTTAGTAAACATATCAGCTATTTGTTCATCTGTTTTAACATATTCAAGTACAATATCATTTCTTTCTACATGCTCCCTAAGAAAGTGATATTTAATTTCAATATGTTTTGTTCTACTATGAGATACAGGGTTATTAGCTATTGAAATAGCACTTGTAGAATCACAGTAAAGTGGAGTTCTACTTACCTGAAATCCATAGTCCTCTAGCTGATGTTGAATCCACAGAAGTTGAGCACAGCAACTTCCTGCAGCTACATATTCTGACTCAGCTGTGGAGATAGCCACACTGGTTTGCTTCTTGCTGCTCCATGAAATTAGTCTCCCACCTAGGAATTGACAGGTTCCAGTAGTGCTTTTCTATCTTCTTTGCATCCTGCAAAGTCTGCATCTGAATAACCTGTTAGATCAAAATCTCCATTCCTAGGGTACCAGAGGCCTAGATAGGGAGTGCCCTTTAGATATCTCAAAATTCTCTTGACTGCAGTCAAGTGAGACTCTTTAGGGCAGGCTTGATACCTTGCACAAACACATGTAGCATACATGATGTCTGGTCTACTAGCAGTCAAGTATAATAGGGAGCCAACTATCCCTCTATACAAGGTTTCATCTACAGGTTTCCCTGCATCATCCTTGCTAAGAGACATACTTGACCCCATAGGAGTCTTCATGGTACTGGATGAATCCATACCATACTTTCTTATGAGTTCTAGGGTGAACTTTGACTGACAAATGGACAAACCACTCTCAGTCTGTTTAACTTGGAGACCCAAGAAAAACTTCAGCTCTCCCATACTACTCATCTCAAACTGACTTTGCATAAGCTTTGCAAACTTTTTGCAAAGGCTGCTTTCAGTAGACCCAAATATAATGTCATCTACATATATTTGGACTAGTATGACTTTGCCTCTAGATTCCCTAAGGAATAGAGTCTTATCTATTTTCCCCCTTGAGAACTTGTTCTCAATGAGGAAACTAGATAGGGTTTCATACCAAGCCCTAGGGGCTTGCTTTAACACATATAAAGCTTTCCTAAGTCTATAGACATGATGAGGTAGAGTTGGATCAACAAAACCTGAAGGCTGCTCCACATAGACTTCTTCTTTCAAATTACCATTTAAGAATGCTGACTTGACATCCATCTGGTAACCTTGAATCCTTGATAGGTTGCATAGGCCAAGAACATCCTTATGGCTTCCAGTCTGGCTACTGGAGCAAAGGTTTGATCAAAATCAATACCTTCTTCTTGCCTATATCCTTTTGCAACCAATCTTGCTTTATTCTTAATGATGACCCCTTGTTCATCCATCTTATTTCTGTAGATCCACTTAGTTCCTATTACATTGTGGTCTTTAGGTTTTGGAACCAGTTCCCAAACCTTGCACCTCTTGAACTGATTAAGCTCTTCTTGCATTGCTTCAGTCCATTGTGGATCTTGTATTGCTTCTTCAAATTTCTTAGGTTCAACTTGAGACAAAAAGCTGGAGTAGATTGCTGCATTGTATCTGCTCCTGGTTTGAACTCCTTGTCTTGGATCTCCAATAATCTGCTCTACTGGATGATCTCTAAGATGCCTATTGGCTGGAGGCATCCTAACTTCAGGTTGAACCTCTTCAGCATCTGCATCATGCTGTACTTCTTGTATTTCTTCAGCTATTGGCACATGTAGTTCTCCCCCTGGACAGCAGCTACTCTCCTCTCCTTGCTGTCTTGCAGCAGGCACCTCTTCTATAGTAAGCTTGTCCATTGTCTTTGTCAAACCTGTGGGGCTGCATACATTGCTAGACAACTCATTATTAATAAGTTTTGTCTCATCAAAAACTACATGCACTGATTCTTCTACAACTTGTGTAGTCAAGTTGTAGACTCTATAAGCCTTACTATTATTGCTGTACCCAACAAAAATTCCCTCTTGGGACTTGGCAGCAAACTTAGTTAAGTAAGACTTCCCATTGTTAAGTATGAAGCATTTACAACCAAAGATCCTAAAATAGGATAGGTTTGGTTTCCTGCCTTTCACAACTTCATAGGGGGTCTTGTTTAAGCCTTTTAGTGATGGTAGCCCTATTTATAACATGGCATGCAGTGTTAACTGCTTCAGCCCAGAAATACTTCTGGCAGTGATGTATCACTTAATAGGGTCCTACCAGCCTCTATCAAGGTTCCTATTCTTCCTCTCAGCAATGCCATTTTGCTGAGGTGTTCTAGGTGAAGAGAATTCTTGAAATATCCCAAAGTCTTCACATAGTTTTGTCATGCTTTCAGACTGAAACTCAGTACCATGGTCACTTCTAATTTTGACCACAGTACTATTTAGTTCATTCTGAATTTGCTTGACAAAGCTGTAGAAGACACTAGGTGTTTCAGATTTCTGTCTTAAGAAGAACACCCAGGAAAACCTTGAGTAGTCATCAACAACTACAAAGGTATAGACCTTCCTACCTAAGCTGTGAACTGGCATTGGACCAAAGAGATCCATATGCAAGAGGTATAAACACCTCACAGCATCTTTGTTATCTATGCTTCTAAAGGTGGATTTAGTCTGCTTGCCCTTTTGACAAGCTGAGCAAATACCATCTTTTACACACTTAACTTGAGGACCATTCCTCACTAACTCTTTACTAAAGAGTTTGCTAATAGTCTTGTAGTTAAGATGGGCTAGCCTCTTGTGCCATTTGACACAATGAGAGACTGTCTCATCAGCTACAAGACAAACTGGAGAACCATTGTTCTCAATCATAATGTCTAGACAGTAGACATTCCTCTTCCTATATCCTGTCAAAATGATCTCTTGATCACTTGACCTCTTGATATGACAACCATTTTTAACAAATGAGATGTCATACCCTACATCACTTAATTGACTTATACTTATTAGGTTGTGTTTCAACCCTTTAACATAAGCCACTTGAGTAATGGTAACTAAGTTTGAAGAAATGTTACCAAACCCTTTGATGATTCCTTTTTCAGAACCACCAAAGGTCACTTTAGGACCATTTTTGATTGGAATATAGTCCTTCAGTAGTCCCCTTGTTCCAGTCATATGTCTGGAACATCCACTGTCCAAGTACCATGTTGGGGTATGGCCACTTGGACTCACCTGCAAAACAAATTAATGAACCTTAGAACCCAAAGTATTCTTGGGTCCTTGGTGATTGTTAGTTTGCAATTTGACAAACCTACCTACTGGCTTTCCAACAGGTAGTTTGGAACTCACTTTGGCACTCACATTGTGCCAACAGTCTACTGCAAAATGGCCAACTTTGCCACAGCACCAACATTCAAATTTATTGTACCTTTGCTTAGGTACTGCCTTGGCTGTCTTGACTACAGCAGGCTTGTTGAATGTTGGGGCTTTGCCCTTGGACTTATACTTGGACTGCTCAGTCCCTGCAGGTCTAACAAAACCCAGTCCAGCCTTGCCTTTATGATGAACAAATTCATCAATTAAAGGTAGCACTGATTTAGGTTTTGAAAACCTAGCAACAAGCTTCTCTCTCTTTCTGAAGATTGATCTCCAGTTCTTAATTTGATCATTCTTATAGGTGATAGTTCCCATCTGAATCACTGTAATGTGTTTCAGCCTGGCTACCTCATTCAGTTTTTGATCAAATTGTTTCTCAAAATCTGTTGCAACAGCCTTGAGATCAGCAATCTCCTTTGCCTGACTTTTGGCTAGGGTCTTGCTTTTCTTGTAGGCTTGCAACAGTACCTTATATTCATCTATAAGCTGATGAATATCTTCCTCAGACTCAGATATATTCTCATCACTTGATGAAGAAGAATCTGATTCTGAACTAGAACAAGAAACTGAATTTAAACTTGAACTTTGTACCTGACTGGGTCCTGGCTGCTCCAGGATTTTGGCACTCTCTGTCAAAGCCATTAGCCCTTGGCAATGACTGTCTTCTTGTTCATAAATTGACTCCAAGATCTCCATGAATTCTTCCTCTTCTTCTTCTGCAAACAGCCCTATGTAGGCTTCAGCCTCAGACTCAGTTTCTGAAGAAGATATATCTGATAGAGTCTTCTCCTTCTTAGCAACAAAAGACTTTTCTTTCTTCCCTTTGAAGTGAGTCTTTTTCCTGTCACCAGATTCCTTTCTCTTCTCTGGACAATCTGCAATAACATGGCCCTGTCTATTGCAGCAATAGCAAACAATCTTTGAACCAGTTGCCTTGCTTGATTTTGTCCTTTTCTTGTCATTCTTTGAAGACCTCTTTTTCTGATAAGAGTCTTCCTTTCCTTGTGATGTAGAAGGCCTTGACCTCCACTGTTTCTTCTTCAAAAACTTCTGAAAGTGTCTAGTGAAAGCAGCAAAGTCTTCATCACTTTCACTGCTCTTAGAATTTGTGCTGACAGACTCATCAGACTCTGATTCAACTACCTCTGGAGGTGGAGTTGAAGACTTATTCCTGCACTTTCTGGGAACTTCTGTCTTGAAAGCAACAGTTCTTTCTTTGTGCTCAGTCCTTGTTGATTTCTCCTCCTCTTTTCTTACTGTTAACTGCATTTCATAAGACAATAGCTTGCCAAACAGTGTGGGAGGAGGAATTTCCCCCAACTTAGCCATTTCTCTTATGGCACAGATCTTGGTGTCCCAATCTTTGGTTAGGGACCTTAAGAACTTGTCATTTAGTTCATAGTTAGTGAACTCTCTTCCATAAGACATGAGTTCATTAACTATTCTGTAAAATTTCTTATAGCACTCAGTGATGCTATCACCCTTTCCTTGCCTAAAGCTTTCATACTCCTGATTTAGCAAGGACTTCCTATCTTGCCTAACTTCTTCAGAACCTTCCATATAGACAATGAGAGTATCCCACATCTCTTTTGCTGTCTTACAGTGAATTAAGTTCTGAAAAGTGGCATCATCAATGGCACTCACTATTATGTTCTGTGCCCTCTTGTCCATTGGCTAGGACAATCTCATCCTTAGTCATCTCAGAGAAATCCTTTGGAGTTCTCTGATTTGCATCTAGAACTGAAATCTTCATAGGCACATAAGGCCCTTCCTTTACTGTGATGTAGATTCTAGGGTCAGAGGCTTCCATAAATAGCCTTACCCTCTCTTTCCAGATCCCAAAGATCTCTTTCCTGCATATGGGTAATTTCATGGAACCCAATTCCTTGTGATTCTCATAAGAACCCATGTTTCTTGATGTTCTTGAATTTCTTGAATCTGTGAATTGCCTTACACTGAATCTGCCAAACAGGATCTCCTCAGACTGTTAGTCCTTGTTTGAGGAACCTCCCTCTGATACCACTTGAAAGATATGGTACCTAAACACCTAGAGGGGGGGGGGTGAATAGGTGACCTAATCCTTTTCTAACTTTGTTGGCAGTCAAACAGTTATATCACAGATTTCTAACTAGTTTATCACAGCAATCAACAATAATCAAACATACACAGCTAATCCACAGCACTTCACAGCACAGCACACAGTGATTTATAGTGGTTCCCCAAGATATGGGTACATCCACTTTCCCCCTTCGCCTATCTAGCAGTGTACTAGATTCGGCCAAACTTCTCCACTGTCTCAGAACCCAAATTGGTTCCTACCTCAGGCCCAAAGCCTTACAACTCAGCTTTATCCCAAAGCCTACACTCAGCCAATCAAGGCCTACACTCAGCCAATCCAGGCCTACACTCAGCCAACAAGGCCTACACTCAGAGATCACAATCTCCTACACTCAGGCTAACAAGCCCTACCCTCAGCCTTTATAAATATAGGCTTACAATCACTCAGATCCAATGGATCCTACAAGTTACAAATGTAATACAAATAATAACTCTACAACTCAGAATTAAAGGAGGGGAGTTGAGAGATTCTTGATGAGTTCTTGGAAGAACTCAGCTGGATTCACCCTGACTTAGCTTTCTTCAAAGCTTCTTGAGTAGAACTGAATAAGGCTGAATCCTCTGCAGTTGTTCCTTGACCTCTGCCACTTAAGATCCAGAATTGATTCTGAATCCTTCTTCTCAGCCTAGTTCCAGAGGCTGATTTCTTGGAAGGAGCCCTCTCTCTCCAACTTCTTAGATCTGCACTTGGAATGCAAGATCTTCTTGTGTTGATACCCTTGGTACCACTTCAATAAATTGATCAACCTTGATAACAATCTGATCAATTACTTCAACTATTCTGAACTCCTGTTTCTGTAAACTGTGGGTGCCTATTTATAGGCCTTCTTCATGGTAACCGGCTGGTCCGGTCCATAACTGACTTCTGATATCTCTGACAGGTGCTGTAGACCGGCTGGAACGGCAGCTGTCAAATCATCCAGTCACTTCTTGAAAATCTCTAACAGTTTGTAAGTGTCGAGACTTTCTGTCTTTAAGTGTCGACACTTATAGTCCAAGTGTCGACACATGTTGTGTAAGTGTCGACACAAGTCTACAAGGTGTCGACACAATTCCTTGTATGTCTCGACACAGATTCTTCTGCATGTGTCGACACTGAAATTGAGTGTCGACACAAGTACTTATTCTTCTAGCTTTTGCTGAATTCTTCTAAGTGTCGACACATCTCCTTTGTGTCGACACATCTTCTTGTGTTGAATCTGTCAAGTGTCGACACTGCTTCTTGGTGTCGACACATAGTCTTCTATGTTGAATCTTGCTGAGTGTCGACACAGCTCCTTGTGTCGACACATCTTCTTGTTGTTGAGACTTCAGCTGAGTGTCGACACATTCCCTTAGTGTCGACACTTGTACTTAGAATAAATTGTTGTTCTTTCTGTTCTTTGCTAAGTGTCGACACAGCTCCTTGTGTCGACACTTTCTTCAAGTGTTGAGTCTTAGCTAAGTGTCGACACATTGTGCTGGGTGTCGACACTACTTCAAGTGTTGACTCTTCTGATAGTGTGTCGACACATTGTGCTGAGTGTCGACACATTCTTCAAATGCTGACTCTTCTGCATAGTGTCGACACATTGTGTTGAGTGTCGACACTTGTACTTAGACTCTGCAGACTTTTGCTGAGTGTCGACACAGCTCCAAGTGTCGACACTTTCTGGTGTAGACACAGCTTCACTGGGTGTCGACACAGCTCCTTGTGTCGACACTTTCTGTCTGCACTTTTCTTCACTGAGTGTCGACACAGCTCCAAGTGTCGACACTTTCTGTCTGGTGTCGACTCTGCATCCCAGGTGTCGACACAATGACTCCAAGTGTCGACACTGCTTGTCTGGGTGTCGACACAAGCTTTCTTAAGTGTCGACACTTTCCCTCTGGGTGTCGACACATGGACTTAGAAACTTTTTGCTTCAGTCCAGTGATTTCTTAACCTGCACAAGTAACTCAAACATACATCAAATACATTATGATGTATATCATTGAGTTGGGTGAGGCTTCTTCAAATCAGGTACATTTGACCAATGTACCCAACAGTTGTTTGAAGAGAAGGAATGGTGGAAGAGGATGGAGATTGGTGTGCCATCTAAGGATGAGGTTGGATGGCTGGAGGTGATGGAGGTGGATGAGGGATCTCATCAGTAGGGTGGGAAGTGGCTGGATCAGCCCTAGTACTCTCAGAAGACCTAGTGGAAGAGGAGGGAGCCTTGGAGGGCTTGGTGATTGTCCTCTCCCACATGCCAAAAAAGGCACAGGTGAGCCTCTTAGAGGCATTGAAGAATATGGTGTAGGAGACCAGGGATTCAACAGCCTTTTCCTTCAGGAAGATCCCTAATATTCTTCCAAAACACACCTCTTTCTTTGTATTCTTTTTCTTAATTAGATCAAACATGACCGGAGCCCAGTTCACTTTCTTCTTATTTAACACAACACACATAACCAGGAATTGGTGCCTGGTTATGTAGTCATGGGCGATGTGCTTGCCCAGCAAAACTTTTCACACAATATCTGCTCGGAATTTAAATTCAGCAGAGAGGTGTTTCTTAAGTAGTTTGTTAGGGGTTAGTCCATAATAACCATCATACTTAGCATCATATCAAACTCCTCAGTATACATTTCCAAATCTTCTTCACCATTACTTAATCCAAAAATTTCTGTTAAAATGACGGGGGTGAGGGAAACAACATTACTGGTTATAGTTCCAGTCATGGTGTTGTCATCTATTGTAGAAGAAGTATACACCCACTCTCTAATCTTAGTGGCAGATATCTTTATTCTAGTGGATAACAGATTTTTCAGTTGCTGGTCTTCAAGTAGTTGCAGGATTTCTAGAAAGATTGGGTCGGAATGCTGGAAGGAATCAAAATCGACATCAAAGCCAGTGTCGAATTTCATTGCCTCAAGATTTCCTGCTGGAATTGCCATTAGAGAAACCTCCAAGAGAAGAAGACATTTGCAGTTAAATAATTCGTCGAGCTCAGTCTGAAGATTTGAAGTCATTTCATCGAGCTCCGTTCGACGAAAGTTTTCTGAAGTAGATTCGTCGATCTCCGGTCGACGAACACAACTTCACTCACAGAGAGCTCGTCGATCTCCGTTCGACGAATATCTTAAGAACTTTCCCCAGTTCGTCTAACTCCATTCGACGAACTTTGGCAAATTCGTCGAGTGCAGACAAATTAAACTAAGGCTTCTCCATTGATCATTCCAAGCTGATTTATAAAGAACAGGTGATTTCCTTCATCCAAGGTTTGGTGAAAATATAAGTTCTTTGTAAATCAGTGTAGATATAGACAAACTTAATTTTGTTTTTGTCTACACACTCTCTAATGAAATGATGCCTCATGTCTATATGCTTAGTCCTACTGTGATGGACTCGATTTTGTGCTATGGCTATAGCACTTGTGTTATCACATAAGAGAGTTGAATTATTTAAGTTGAAGCCATAGTCTAGGAATTGGTTTTGGATCCACAACATCTAGGAACAGCAACTGCCAGCTGCTATATATTCTGCTTCAGCAGTTGATGTGGACACAGATGATTGCTTCTTACAAAACCAAGAGAGTAATCTCATACAAAGGAACTGATAAGTTCCTGAGGTACTTTTTCTGCCCACCCTGCATCCAACAAAGTCAGCATCTGAGTATCCAGTTAACTCAAATTCTGACTTAGTTGCATACCATAGGCCTAAACTGAGACAACTATTTATATATCTCAAAATTCTTTTTAGAAAAATTAGGTGAGATTCTTAGGGTTCACTTGAAACCTAGCACAAAGCCATGTGGCAAACATGATATCAGTTCTACTAGCTGTAAGATATAATAGGGACCCAACAATGCCCCTATATAACTTCTAGTCAACAGGTTTTCCCATGTGGATCAAAATCTATTACAGCATTAGTAGTCATAGGTGTTTTCTTTGCTGAGGCATCAGCCATCCCAAACTTCTTAAGAAGCTCTTTAACATACTTAGCTTGGGAGATGAAGATGCCATCAGGTAACTGCTTCACTTGGAGACCAAGGAAGTAGGGGAGCTTACCCATGCTACTCATCTCAAACTTAGAATGCATGAGGTCAGAAAACCTCTTGCATAGTTTAGAGTCAGTAGATCCAAATTATGATGTCATCCACATAGATTTGTACTAACAAGATTTTATCCTTATGGTGTCTAGTGAATAGTGTTTTATCTACTATGCCTCTAGTGAATTCATGCTCTAACAGAAAGCTAGCTAAGGTCTCATACCAAGCTCTTGGATCTTGCTTTAGACCATAAATGGCTTTATGCAATTTAAATACATGATAAGGATGGGTTGAAGAGATGAAACCTGGAGGTTGTTCAACATAGACTTCTTCTTTTAATACTCCATTCAGAAAAACACTCTTTACATCCATCTGATATACCTTGAACTTCTTGTAGGCAGCATAGGCAAGAAAGATTCTGATTGCCTCTAACCTTGCAACTGGTGCAAAGGTCTGATCATAGTCTATGCCTTCTTCTTGCCTATATCCTTGAGCAACAAGCCGAGCCTTGTTCCTCATAATTGCACCTTGGGCATCTAGTTTGTTTCTATATACCCATTTGGTTCCAATGACTGGGTAGTCTTTGGATCTTAGAACCAAATCCCAAACTCTACATCTCTCAAACTGGTTGAGTTCCTCTTGTATTGCAATGATCAAATGGGGATCTTGCTCAGCATCTGTTATGGATTGAGGCTCAACTTGAGAGAGAAAACAGGCATGCATCCAGTCTTGGTTGAGTTGATGCCTTGTCTGTACACCTACTATTATGTCTCCAATCACTTGGGATCTAGGGTGATCCCTTAGTGTGACAAGATTAGTGGGTGGAGTTGGTTCAGGGACAACATTTTGATTTAATTCCTCTTGTGGAATTATATTTGCTGTTGGATGAAGTTCAGTCACTTCAGTGCTTTCTTCTTCACTATCTTCATCAACTTGTGGAGAAGGATGTGTTGGAGCCTCTTGGGTGAGGTTTAGTCCATCCAATTTCTCACACAAGTGAGGTACCTGCAAAGGATTACTGGTAGAAATCTCTTTCTCCTTGCAAGACATGTTTGTTTCATCAAAGGTAATATGTATAGATTCCTCAATTTTTAAAGTTGATTTATTGAACACCTTATAAGCTTTGCTTACTTGGGAATATCCTAGAAAAATTCCTTCTTTAGCCTTAACTTCAAACTTTCTAATGTATTTCTTGTTGTTATTATGTATATAGCATATGCAACCAAATACTTTAAAATAGGTGATTTTAGGTTTATTCCCTTTAAGTAATTCATAGGGAGTCCTATTCTTTAGTTTATGTGTCAAGCTTCTGTTCAGTACATAATTTGTTGTGCTTACTGCCTCTGCCCAAAAGGATAGTGGCATATAAGCATCTGCAAGTAATGTGCCTGCAGCTTTAATTAGGGTCCTATTTTTTCCTTTCAGCTACCCCATTTTGTTGGGGAGTTTTAGGAGCTGAGAAGCAGTGCATGATACCTTCCTTCTCACAGAACTCATGCATAAGAAGAGACTCAAACTCTGTACCATGATCACTACTGATCAATGCAACATGAGTAGAGTAATCAATCTTTATGGTCCTGAGAAAATTTGTAAGAACTTTAAAGGTATCTGACTTAGATCTCAGAAAGAACACCCAAGTGAACCTTGAGAAGTCATCTACAATAACTAAAGTGTAGGTTTTCCCTCCTAGGCTTTGTACAACAATGGGTCCAAAGAGGTCCATGTGTAGCAAATACAAAATCCTAGGTGAATCACTTTTATTAACTGACTTAGAGCTAGATTTAGTTTGCTTACCTAGTTGACAAGCCCTGTAAAAGCCTTCCTTCTTGTAGGAACTAGAAGGTAAACCTCTTATAAGACTGTCTTTAGATAGCCTAGCAATGTTTTTCATATTTACATGTCCTAGCCTTTTATGCCATAATTCATTTCGATTGCAAACTATATTAAGCAAACAAATATCTGAATTGACATAATATAAATCAACTAAGTATATATTTTCTTACCTATTATCAATTAAAACATTTTGTTTTTCTTTATTAGAAATAATTCAAGATGGTGAGTTAAAGTGTACCTGATAACCTTCATCACATAATTGGCTTATTGAGATGAGGTTATGTTTGAGTCCTCTTACATAAGTTACTTTCTTGAAGGTGACTGCTCCAATTTTCACTTCTTTATAGCCTTCTGACTGGCCACACTTTGAATCACCAAAGATTACCTTTGGTCCCAGCTTGGACTTTTAGTTGATTAAATTGTCATTGCTGCCAGTCATATGGTTGGAGCATCCACTGTCCAGGTACCATTGTTGATTAACTACTGGACAACCCTTTTCCTGCAACGAAATCAGTTAGTTATTCTTGACCTAGGTTACCTTGGGTCCTTTATATTGCTGATATGAAAAACTAGATATCACAGAAAATTCTAGTTGAGATTTGTATCCTAATGGATGATATCTTCTGGGTGGAATTATCCAATCAACTAATGGATTAAATAGTTTTCTAGATTTAATAGAGTGGCTGTTATGGTTATAATTTTTGTTAAGTCTTTCTGGGTTCGACGAAATGTTGTGAGTTCGTCGACCAGAGTTCGATGAATTGGGATGAGATCGTCGATCTCTGCCCAAAGAATGAACATAGTCATTTTCTGTGCCCCACGTTCATCGATCTCTGCTCGACAAACCATACAAAGTTCGTCGATCGCAGTAAGACGAATAATTATAGTTAAACTCTGTGTTCAGAGTTCGCCAACTAGAGTTTGACGAATTGGCCACATTTCGTCGATCTGAGTTTGACGAAAGCTGCTGAACTTTGTTTTTACCTAAGGTTTTTTGATTTTTGTTATTTTGACTTTTTGAGTTAGACATTTGTTCTGTGGTTTCTTTGTTGGGTATTATTTCTTTCCCTTTAGTAGAAACAAATTTCATGGGTGTGGATAAAATATTCTTCTTGAGAATGGGGGGGGGGGGGCAAACTTGATGATGCACCCAAGCCAAGCTTGACATTTAGTCTGGCATTAACAGTGCTTGTAATGTCCATCAGCTTGAGGCTTCTCCCATTGAGAGATTCCTCAAGTTGTTTGGTCTCACATAGCTCAGTTTTTAAAGCAATAATTTGTTCATTAGCTAATGTGAGTTCATCTTTTAGCCTATTGTTTTCAAAAATCACATTTTCTTGGTTTCCTAGTCTTTACCTAAATGTCTTAATTTCTTTTTATGAATTTATCAGATCAATGCACATGGTTTTAAACTCAGATTTAAATGAATCAAAACTATAATCAAAAGTAGAAAGTACCTGGTCAGCTTCAGATTCTGAAGCTTCTTCACTGTCAAATGCATCTTCATCTGACTAGCTTCTAGAGGCATCAATGGCCATGAGGCACACTTCTTTGGCCCTTGCCTCTTCTTCTTCTTCACTAGAGCTGGAAGATGAGGATTCATCTTCTGTTTCACTCCAGCTTTCAGCTAGAAAGCCTTTCTCCTTTTTATATTTGCTGGATGAAGGCATGCTGCTTTGCTATCTTCTAGAATCCTTCTCTCATCTCTTCTCCTTCTTCTGATTTTCTGGACATTCCGAGAGGAAGTGTCCAGGTTTCCTGCAGCCAAATCAAAGAACTTCCTTAGTGGGGGTTTTGTCATACCTTGGCTTGTCATCCTGCCTGGATGACTTTCTTCTGAAGTCTTTCTTTGCCATTTTGTAAAATCTTCTGGCAAATAGTCTCATCAACTCTTCATTGATTGTTGGAGTCTCTGTCTCCTCAGCAGCCTGAAATGCAATGCTGTGCTCCTTCCTTTTTGGTGGAGGTGTTCTCTACTCAGCTGCTTCTTTGGATTTGATGAGCTGCTCATAAGACTTTAGTTTTCCTAAAAGTGATTAAGTCATTTAGGCTTTTGGACTCCTTGATGGGCCAGATCCATGAATCCCATGAGCTTGGGAAGCACATAAGGATTTTGTCATTCACCTCTGTGAGGGTGATGTCCTTATCCAATGTTTTTAGCTCATTGATGATTGAGCTCAGCCTATTGTACATATCTGCTACTGATTCTGCTTCCTCCTTCTTGAAATTCTTATATTGGGATATGAGATTGGATCTTCTGTCCTTTCTTTCATATACAGATCCAGCCACCATTTGGTTAAGGGATTCCCAAATGGCCTTGGGTGATGTGCATTCAGCCACCTTCTGGAATATGTCATCAGACATAGTTTGGGCTAGAATATTCATGGCTTTATCATCATCAACTCTAGCTTTCTTCTGGGCTTCAGTCCACTCAGGCGGTGGTACTGCATTAGTGCTGGATGTTGCTGTAGAGGTAGATGCCTGAGGGAGACCTGTCAAGATAGAGTTGCAGATATCTTTATCAATAGAGTTCATATACAATTTAATTCTTGCCTTCTAGATGGCAAACTTGTTTAGGTTGTATACTGGAGGTCTGGTTCTTGTATAGTATTTGTTCTATGCCATGCTGTGTGTTTAATCTTAATAGAAATAAAAAGTAGATCTAACTCAGGATCTTTGGTTCAAGGATTAACTTGTACAACCAAAGGAACCTTGCTATGATACTCTAGAGAGGGGGGGGGGGGTGAATATAGTATCTTGAGGTTTTTAAAACTTTTGTTGTAAATAAACCTTAGTCCTAAAATAATCTGATTTAATACAGGATCAACAAATATAAAATATCACAAACATAACAAACCTAATTAGCAAGGCCACAACAGGAACAAAATAAAAAGGGCAACACAAACAACACAAGAATTTTATAGTGGTTGCCCAACCTGGGTACATCCACTCTTCTACCACCCTGGTAGGAATCCACTCAGGTTTTTGATCAGGTGACTGCCACACATGAGCTTTTGATCAGGTGCTCAAAAACCAAACCACAAGTCTTTTGATCAGGTCACTTGCAACCAGGAATAACTTTTGAAGGGAGTTAAGAACCCTTTATACAGTGGGGGTAAGATAATGATTTTATCTTCTCTTTCTCAAATACAATGGAGAGGACTTTTGTGGATCTTGATTTTAGCAAAGAGCTCCCCCTGAGATATTGAATGGTTCAGGAAAGATGGAGCTTTGCTGCAGGGTGATAGGTCTTCAAACTTGTAGCCTTGACAAGAAAGTATCAAGGAACTTCTTGACTGATAGAGTATTGGTTGTCCTCTGAAGTATCCTGGGAAGAAGAAGGAAGAAGACTCTTGATCTTGAATATATGTTCTTCTTTCTTCTTCAGCATGCTGGTGTTTTTATGATCTAGGGCTTGTTTCTCTGCATCACTATATTTTGTATTGCTGTGTGATTGCTATGCTATTCTAGAGAACTGTGTATTGTCTTCAGTTTCCAATCTTCTGTCGAGAGAGATGAAGAAATCCTTTTTATATTTTCCATGTGAATTTTCCATTTGAAATTTAAATTTCCTCTGCATTCATTGCTGACGGCCTGGAGAATATTTTGCATTGATTGATTTCCCCAACTGTCCCATGGAAAAACGGCAAACAATAATCCTGATGAAGACCGTAATCAATGCTTGCTTCTAACAGTAATATTCAGAGAATATTTATGCATTGATTACTCAAGAATTATTGCAATAGAAAAGAGACAGAGGGATGGAAATCTCTAAGTCTGGAACTTTACAGAATTCGTTGAGCAGAATTCATAGATCTGTGTCCAGAGTTTGTCGAGCAGAGAAGTCAAGTTCATCGACCAGATGATAGTTATTCGTCGAGCTGAGATCCAAGATCGTCGACCTAAGAACTGACAACTGCTTTCTCTAGACCCGTCAATTCTGTGCATCAAGTTCGTCGAGCTGAGAATATAACTTCGTCGACTGAATAAAAGAACTCCATGTTTTCTTGGACTTGAGAATGTTGAAGTAACATGTCCAGAAATCGTCGACCTCAGAACTGGGTTCGTTGACCTTAGAACAAGTTTGTCGAGCTGAGAACTTCTAACTGCTACTTGATAATTCTTGCCAAGACTGTGGTCTAAGTTCGTCGAGCTGAGAAGGTGAGTTCGTCGAGTGGAGTGTGATCATGGACTTATAATACTTAGTTGTTTCTGGAATAAGATGTTGAAGTAGAATACCCATAGATCGTCGAGCTAAGAACTAAGTTCGTCGACTGGAGTTCAGAGAAATTCTGGATTTGAAATTTTGAAGTAGTGTCCATAAGTCATCGACCTGAGTACCAAGTTCGTCAAACTCAGCTCAGAGAATTGTCTCTGAGTTCGCCGAGCTGAGCATGACTTTCGTCAACCTGAGTTCGACGAACGTCGAACTCATTTCCGGAGTCTCTGAAATTTCTCTAAGTCTTGAGTCTTTATGCAGTCTGTTGATGGCTGGTCCATGTAGTGTTGACTCTAAGGACTTGGCCTAGACTCTAGGACATAACCATGACCCTGGCTATTCATGTTGGGTAAGATGATCCTAACTTAGTGAACCTAGCCCAAATCGAACTAGGGATCCAACAGGGTTTGTCTTGGTGTACACGGCCTTGGACACGGGCGTGTCCCATGACCGTGTCTTGCTCGGGTGAAGTGGAGATTGTGCTTTGTGAGTACACGGCTACTGGCACGGGCGTGTCGGGCATGACACGGGCATGTGGGGGTGTGACACGGGCATGTCATACGACCGTGTACTGGTTGGATTTGAGTCGGTTGTCTACCGCTTAAGTGGCATGGCCTGTGACACGGGCGTGTCACAGGGCGTGTCAAGCCGTGTTCAGCCTATTCTTGGGCAAATCTGAGCCGTTCATTTCCCTTATCCTGGATCCAAGGGCCAGGCTTCTTCCCTGTGGATATAAGGCCGAAAAATGAGGACTTATCTCTTCATTTCATCTTATTCTTCTCACTTTCCAAGAGAGAGAAAGAGAGATGTAGAGCAAGGGAAGGAAAGGAGGAAGGAGAAAACTAGCTGCTGGAGGAGCTACGGAGTGCGGATTCAAGATCCGAGAGACGATTCATGAAGGCAAAGCCGAGGCGGTGACTGCCATCCGGCTACTTCATGGTGCCGAAGCGATCTTCAAGGGTAATGATCTCCTTCTTGGACATCGAAGTCCTTTCTTTATGCATGTGCATGGAATCCTCCACCAAGAGGTTGAAATCGCAAGTAATTCCTTGGTTGAGTATGCATCTAGAGCCGGAAGTGTGGAGTACGGCATAGGCATGCTGTGTGAAGCCCATCTGGACGGGTAGTCTGGATTGGTGATGATTATGGGTAAACCGGAGAAGACTCTGTGGATTTGATGATATGAAAGGTTTATGCTTTGTTGGATGGATGTATGGATGTGCTTATGAATGCATGGATGCTTTGAGTAAGCTCCTGGTTGTGATGAGAGATCAATTGGTAGCACATCTGGGGAGCGCGGGATAAACCCGACCTGCTACACCACTAAGGTGGGTTGATCTGGATAGATGAGGGATCGATTGGTGGCAATGCCTAGGGAGCCGAGTTAAACCCAGCTTGCTGCACCACAAGGGTGGGTCGATGGAAAATAGGTGAGGGGTCGATTGGTTGTAATGCCTGGGGAGCATCGATGAACCCGGCTTGCTATACCACTTGGGTGGGTCGATCTTCTCTGGTTGCTTGTGGATGTTGTGAGGTAGTAACTCTGAGTGGTATGGATGGAATGTCGCCAGCCTGTGGATTGGTGGACTAGGATGGAACCGGCCAACCAACAAGTGAATAACCTCTGATCGGCGGTGTACGACTGGAATATCCGGTACACCAATAAGGTGCCCTGAGTGCACGGAGCGTCTGGTGTATACCGGCATTTGTGATATGGTTGTGATTGGTGGATTGATAGAGATTGTTATGGCAATGCATACAGGGAAGGAACCACTGCCCCGGGTAAGGGGTAGGGTTGTTATAATTGGTCAGCTAATGCTGCCCGTTACTTTGTCTGCCGCTCTTGGGTGGATATCGAATTGCAGGTGTTGATGCTGGCATTGACTTGAGCGGAATGGAGGATTGCTGCTAAAGGCCCTTGAAGGCCGTGCGAAGCGTGGTTGGATTTCATGTGTGGCCGGCCTACGTGCCTATGTATGAAACTATACATGTGTAAAAAGGAACCTGTAAGGCCTTAAGGACATGGGTGTGTGTATTGTATATATTCCTGATTTTGATATATAAATGTGAAGTTTGTATATTAGTGGACATTCATTGAGCTGAGTTCATCCAACTTAAAATGCTGCGCTAGAATGTTTTGAGTTAGGAGATGAGTAGATTTTGATTTCCACACGTAATTTTGATGCTTGTCTGCGAAATATGGAATGGGTTCCCGGCCGGACCCACCGTTATATTCCATGTGATGAGTGGAGGCGTTACATTGACCCACCGGGAGGCCAAGAGTTTTCGGCTCCAAGAAGGCTACACAGCGAATACGGTGGGTTGGATGTTTCTTTCCGAGCGTGGAACCCGCTCGAAAAGAACGACGATTGTGTACAACCCATATTCGCGAAGAGAGGGCCCCAAACAAGATGCATGACTTGGTGCAAGTTTTTAAGCTTTTCGGGAGTTTTGCACTCCTGGAGGCCAATTTTGGGTGGACCTGCGTAAATACTAGTAGGGGGAGGAAATATTTCTCCCCTGACCCCTTTGAGGGGTCGCCCAGGCTGCCGTCTCGCCAACCAGGCCGCATCTTGCCAACCAGGCCGCGTCTCGCCAAACAGGCTGCATCTCACCAAGCAGGCCGTCGTCTCGCCAAGCATGCCACCGCTCGCCAAGTAGGCCGCATCTCTCCAGGTCGCGTCTCGCTAACTAGTCCGCCGTCTCGCCAAGTAGGCCGCAGCTTGCCAGGCCGTGTCTCGCCAACCAGGCCGCCGTCTCGCCAAGCAGGTCGCGGCTCGACAAGTAGGCCGCAGCTCGCCAGGCCGCATCTCGCCAAGCAGGCCGCCGCAGCTCGCCAAGCAGGCCGCAGCTCGCCCGACTTCAGCCCGCCTAGTGGCCGAGCAGGTCGCCACTCGCAGGCCGCCTATTCGCCCAGGCCGCCCCCACTTCTTGCCTAACCGCCAGCTCGCCCCGCTTGAGGGACTACCCCTGGTGGACTGTAATTAGCCGCTTAGAACAGCGGGATTTGGCTATTGGCAGGCCAATTCGAGGGCATTTCGGTAATTTTTAGAGCAGTGGAGGTTGTTTATTTGCAGGCCATTCCCAGAAAACTATAAATAGGTCCTTAGGGGTGCCTTGAAGGAGGGGGGAATTCTTCTTCACTCTCTCTTCATCCTCCAAGGCACCTAGCTCAGCATTGGCTAGGGAGGGGGAGATCTCCAAGGTCTTCCGGGTGTGAGGTGGGACCTCCATGCTAGAGCCGAGAGTCTGTTCCTAGTTTCCTGAGCCTTTGGTCCGTGACATCCCCCTGAGTGTAGTAAGTGTGAGGTCACCCCTTTCAAGGGACGCCGAACTTCACAGAGACCGATCTCTCGGTTTCAACAATCAATATCTCTTTTTGATAAAATAATAGTTCCATTTCTTAAAATAGAATACTCAACAGAGATCCATCGAAAAATACGATCTGGATATTTTAAATAATATTGTATTATTACTCGGTAGGTACGCCTGCCTTAATCACAGTATATAAGTAAAATCATAAATAGATAGAACACACAAATGCATAATTTCTTCATCCAACTTAATTTTTAATTTAAACAATCTCCAAAACTAGTTTTTACTTATCAAGTTTTTGGCGCTGTTGTCGGGTAACATTTTGTGTTGATATTTGAAGAAAAAAGGAATTACTATTACTTTTTTACTTAGTTATTATTAAAAACCCCCGTGTTAATAAAAATAAACCAATTACAAATTCATTGTTGATTACTAAACCTTTGTTTTTACAAAAACTAGTTTTTATTAACAACACTTTTTTTGTCTTAAAAAAATAATAAAAAAAGAAGTTTTATATAATAGTTTTTTTGTGCATGACGCGACGAAACTCTCAAATTGATCATAATCTTGATTTTGATCCTGAAATAGACAACACCTATTACATGCACCTTCGATCTCGTGATCAAGACTTAACATTAAATCTGAAAGAGTCTATCAAAACCACGCACATATAAGCTATGGCAGAAGAAATTCCAGTCGTGACCCCGCAAAGGAATATTTCTTATTATGCGCTGCCGAACTTGGACGACACCGGGTCAAGTATCGTTCGTCCTACGATTGCTAATAATAATTTTGAAATCAAATCTAGTATAATCAAAATGATTCAAAACTCAATACAATTTGATGGATTGCTAGATGAAGATCCCAACACCCATCTGTCAAATATACTAGAAATATGCTACACCTTCAAAATTAATGGTGTCACTGATGATGCCATTCGTTTGCGTTTATTTCCATTTTCTTTACAGACGAAAGCCAAGGAGTGTTTGGGTTCTCTACCTAGAGGATCCATTACTACTTGGGCTGATATGACAAAAAAAGTTTTAACAAAGTATTTTTCGCATGATAAAACCGCTAAATTACGTCCAAATATTTCTTCCTATGTTCAAGGCGAATATGAGTCTCTCTATGAGACTTGGGAATGCTTGAAAGATATTTTACGTAGTTGTCCACATCACACACTGCCAGCTTGGCTCTAAGTGCAAATAGTTTATAATGGTTTAATTTTTCAAACCAGAAAAAAGATTGATGTTGCCTCCAGTGGAACGTTAAATAATAAGACCCTAAAGGCCGCTCAAGCCTTGTTTGAGGAGTGGCCATGAATGCCTACCAATGGAACATGCCTAGGTCATGGCCTAAAAACCCGCTAGGCTTTATGAGCTCAACGCTTCTTCCAATTTAGCATTTTAAGTAGGATATCTAACTAGGAAAGTAGTGGAGATGTCGACTTCCTCCACCACCTCTACTTGGACTTATATTAATAATATAATAGAAGAACACGTTGATTACATGGGTATTCCATATCTACCTCCTTCTTATAACCCAAATATTAATAATAATAAATACAATCTAGGGTTTAAGAACTGTCCAAATCTATGATGGAGCAACCCCAATAATGCTCAACGTCCACCTAATGCAAATCTAATTGGATTTGCACCACAACCATCACCACAATCACAACCACTACGACCTGCCCGATAGAAGACATCTTTACAAAATATGTCATTACAAATGATTCCAATATCCGGAATATGACCGGATCAATTAAAAATCTGGAAACTCAAATTGTACAGATTTCAAAGATGATGTCAGAGCGCCATCTTGGAGCTTTACCAGGAAATACGGTAAACAAAGCATTTATGCGAGACACCCAATAGTTATCTGTTTTTTCACTTGTCTGTTACTTTGTATAGGTTTTCTTACACCCTCCCTGACCTCCAATTAGGAAAGGCTATTTACTCTTTTGTACTTTAAGTTTTGTATATATAACATTTTTTCTTCATACTTATGCACAAAATAAGTATGGGGTGTATTTCCTTTCAAAAAATAAATAATAAAATAAAATAAAATAAAAAGTCTACTTGTGTATAAATGTTGCTTAATTTATCATCCAAAAATAAAATTTCAAGCCCCTACTTCTTTTGTCTAGTTTCCAAAACTAAAAAAATATTTGTGTTAATATATAAATAGTTATCCCGTTTTTTAATTTACTAGTCATTTATTTATCTTCAATAGATAGATCTAAGTTTATGGGGTTAAGTTTTAAATAATATCTTGTGCATTTTATTTATAGAGGATTTGTTTTGAGCACTTCTTCTGGTTTACGATAAATTTAGGCATGTTTATTATGTTAGCAAAACATATGTAGACTGTAATTAACATTTATTCACTCTTATTAAAATATAGGAATTTTCAAGCTATTATAGTTGCTCTCACAATCTTTTATCAAAATTTGAATTTTTAGAAACCCCTTACCTATACTTTTTACTTGGCCTGTTTTGTTACGCATGTAAGCACCTAGGAGTATGCGCTTCTAGAAAAGAAAAGATCTTATGTCAATGAGAATAAAATTTCATTTTGTAAACATAAGCATCCAATAATTGTTAAAAGACTATATGAAATGGAGTATGTGCTCCTAGACATATACATTGGGTTATGAAAGAATTGGTTTCAAGATATCCTAAACACCTAGAGGGGGGGGGGTGAATAGGTTCAATTCTTATTTTATTTAGGTAGATAATGTTAAATTTTCTCAACGTGGTCAGCAAGATAGCCCAAACACCAAATTAATATCTTCGGAACTACCCAGTTCGCACGCTGAACCTGCGAAAAGCCCAAGGACTAGAGGTTGCACCCAACAAAACAATGGAAGCACAAGAAGGTCTTTTTATGCATTCACTTCTTTACAATCCGAGGCATACATAGCGAGACATGATTTCGCTAGTATTACAGCTGAAAACAGAAAGAAACCAAAAAATAAGCCGGGCGGACAGCACTCCAGTCCGCCGAGACCGCGAGGTCGCCGAGACCGCCGAGACCGCCGAGCTCGCCCAAGCTATGCTGCAATCCGCCGAATACCACGGAGTCCGCCGAGACCGCGAGGCCTCGCAGACAGACCGTTATTCGCCTCCTGCTGAACCCGAACTGAGGAACTCCCCTACCCGCCTGAAGCTGGCGGACAGGTTATTGAAGCTGGCAAAGATGAAACAGAGCTGACAAGCCGCAGAGCGACCTCCTGCTGAGTCCGCAGAGACCGCACACTTCCAAGCACTGACCGAAGTCACAGCCAAACTCCTGGCTCCTTGAAGTTATCCGCGCGACCTGCACACAGCAAACTGTCAGCCTGAAACAATCCGTGCGGACTGGCAAACACAGACCGCAACACTTCGCACACCCCAACTTACTGTTCACTCAAGTTACTTAGGTTACGGTAGATGTGCCAGGGGGGTCCTATTTATAGGCCAGGTGAGGAGTGTGGTCACCGCCCAAGAGATAGCGACATCGCCCCAGTCCGCGCGAATACAACCACCGTCCGCTGAGTCCGCATGGACTTAGCCGGATACCAAGGAAACCGCCAGGAGCAAGGAAACCATTGACGAACCCTCTCCAGTCCGCCCAAGCTAAGCGGACAAGGCACCAGCCCGCAAAGCTCCAACTACTTCAGGACAGCAAACCCCCTTCAATGGCTGTCCGCACCAACCCGAGGCAGTCCGCAAGACTCACACCTCAATCCGCCACAAGTCCACGACCAAAGGCAAACAGCAACAGTCCGCCCGGTCACAGCAGACTTGGTGGATACGGCGGACACCATGAACTTGGCACAATGTGTGACCAAGTCCAAAACCATCAAGGGCCAGTGCGAGCATGGCGGACACAAAGTCCCGTCCGCCAAACACCCTAGCACAGACCGCAACCAGTCCGCGAGCTCCTCGCACTTGTCCAACGCAGCAGCTTCCTCCCGGACTCCAAACCCAGGCCGCCACAACGATCTCCACAGCAACTCCCTGCTGTGCCACCAGAGCTCGACAAGGCCTCAGCCAAGCTCTAAGCTTAGTCCGCAACAGCCAATACCGCGGACACATTAGTCCGCAAGCTTCCCGCGGACAAGAGCCAACCCGCCTTTCAGCACAAGCTTGCACCCGCGACCACTGAGCAAAGCACCAGTCCGCAAGCCTCTCTATCTGCAGATACCAGGCCGCACCAAACCGCGGACTCCATGCAACAACCCGCTCAACACAGCCGGCTTCCACCAGACTTTTCACCAGGCTGCAACCCTCAGTCCGCCCAGTCCGCCCAGTCCGCCAAAGCTATCCGCCACAGGCCGCGCGGCCTGTCCCGTCACCCACTTCCACTTCACAAATTTCAACACTCCCCTTGAAGTGAGAAGTGGTGACCAAGCCCAGCAAGCTGCGCAAGCGTTCAAAGGGCCCCTTCGACAGCGGCTTCGTGAAGATGTCAGCAAGATTGTCTTCACTCCGAACATGCCCGACCAGCAGAGATCCTTCCAACACCTTCTCCCTGATGAAGTGGTGATCAATCTCTATATGCTTGGTCCTGGCGTGACACACTGGATTGTTTACCAGTTTGAGAGCACTCTCATTGTCACCCCGGAGTAAAGTAGGCCCTTGCACTTCTTCATGAACATCCTCTATAAGCCTCCTCAACCAAACGGCTTCCCGAGCAGCCAAGGCCGAAGCCTTATACTCCGCCTCTATGGTTGAAACCGACACTGAGTCCTGCTTCTTGCTACACCACGAGATGCTAGCTGATCCGCAAGTGAACACATAACCTGAAGTAGACCTTCGATCATCCGAATCACCGCCATAGTCAGCATCCGTGTACCCGAGCAACGCAACCTCCGTGTCCCTTCTATAGAGAAGTCCCATGTCAGAAGAAGCCTTGACATACTTCAGAATTCCCTTCGCCGCCACTAGATGAGATTGCCTTGGTTCAGCCATATACCGACTTACTCGGCCAACAGCATAAGCGATATCCGGCCTTGTAATCGTCAGGTAAATCAAGCTCCCAACAAGAGCCCTGAACACCAAGGGATCAAGAAGAACCCTTCCCTCATCTCGTCGAAGCTTCAACCCAAATTCCAGTGGAGTAGAGCACTTCTTCCCTTCGCCCATGCCAAACCGCTTCACAATGCGATCAGCATACCCTTTCTGGCTAATGAGAACCCCACACTCCTTCCTCTCCACTTCAAGACCAAGAAAGTGATGCAACTCTCCTAGGTCTTTCATCTCGAAGCGTATATCAAGCTCAGCCCTGAGCCTTGCTACTTCCTCCTCTGAATTCCCTGTGATGATCATGTCATCCACAGACAGTAGGACCAAGACTCTTAGCTCTCCCTTCTTCTTGACGAACAAGCTAGAATCCGAGTTAGAAGCAAAGTATCCACAGAATTGCAGGTACTCTGCAATCTTCCCATACCACGCTCTAGGAGCTTGCTTCAACCCGTAGAGAGCCTTCCTGAGTTTGCAGACATAGTCCGGATGCTTCTCAGAGACGAAACCAAGCGGCTGATCCATGAAGATGTCCTTGTCAATCTCTCCGTAAAGAAAGGCATTCTTCACATCGAGTTGCCACAACCTCCATCCCTTGCAAGCAGCCAAGGCGATCACCACTCTTACAGAAGTCATCTTCGCAACTGGACTAAATGTCTCCTCATAGTCTTCTCCATACTGCTGTGAGAATCCTCTAGCGACCAGGCGAGCCTTGAACCGATCAATGCTCCCATCAGCCTTCTTCTTCAACTTATACACCCACTTGCAATTAACCGGAGTAATGCCATCAACCTTGGGCACAAGATCCCAGGTTTCATTCTTCTTCAGAGCATCAATCTCTTCCTTCATGGCACCTTCCCACTCCTTCACTCCAGTGACCTCGTTGAAGTTTGCAGGCTCTCGCTCATCCAGAGGACCTGCAAAGAAGCAGGAGACAAAGCTCACTGCATTCCCATCACAGTACCGAGCCGGTGGCTTAACCACCCTCTTCGATCTCCGAAGACATGGCTCCTTGCTCACGGCTTCCGTTGCTTCTTCAGGCTCCACTCCTACCTGGGGCAAGCATTGAGCAGTGCTCCCCCTGCTTCCTGAGCCAGAAGGCTCAGCCTCGGAGTTCGAAGCAACAGGAGCTGCTGGTGAAACAGCAAGCTCCTCTTCCAGGCCTTCAGCAGCCTCCACCGGTGCTTCATCATCCTTGCTACTTCCAGTTAGCTCCACCGAGCCACCTCCATATGACGTCAGCTCGTCGAAGACAACGTCTCTTGACACCACGAACTTCTTCGTCACAGGGTCCATGCACTTCCATCCCTTCTTCCGCTCATCATAGCCAACAAAGATAAGTTTCCTTGCCTTCACATCCAGCTTTATCCGTGAAGCATCCGGGACATGCACGTAGCAAGTTGAACCGAACACCCTAAGGTGTTCAACACTCGGCTTCTCCTTCAGCAACAGCTCAACAGGAGTCTTCATGTTGATAGGGCTGAGTGGCATCCGGTTGATAACATAGGCAGCACAAGACATTCCCTCCGCCCAAAAGGACCTTGGGATATCTTTCGCATGAAGCCAGCATTTGCAGGTCTCCATCAAATGACGGATCTTCCGCTCCGCTACCCCATTTTGTTGTGGAGTGTGAGCACAAGTAAGCTCCCGTTGGATCCCGTGCTTCCTGCAGAAGTTAGAAAACTCGGAAGATACAAACTCCCCCCCGTTATCAGTTCTAAACTTCTTAATCCGCAAGCCAAGCCGACCTTCTACCAACTCCTTGAACTCCACGAACAAACAGAAGGCTTCCGACTTCTCCTTTAAGAAGTACACCCAAGTATACCTTGAGTAGTCATCAACCAAGACAAGCATGTATTTGCTTCCACCAAGGCTGGCAGTAACCGTCGGTCCCATCAGGTCGCCATGAATACACTCCAATGGTTTCTTGCTCCTTGTTTGTGATTTATCAAACGGAAGGCGATGTGCCTTACCGTATTGACAGCCCGCACAAACATGCCCATCACCAAAGGAGGACAACTTCGGCAACCCCCTCACCAGACTTCTACTCGCCATTGCCTTTAGCTTGTCCATGCCAACATGCCCCAGCCTCTCATGCCAGATAGCCGCACTATCATTGGCCCTCAGTCTATCAACATAGGCACTGGTGGAAAGAACAAACAAATTCTTCACCCTCCTCCCAACATGAGCAACATCAGCCTTCACCGCTGATATGTTGCGAAGGAACCTCACATCTGTTGGCCCAAACAGAACGTGATATCCAGCGTCCACCGCATTGGTCACCGAGAAAAGGTTCTTCTTCATGCCCGGCATGTGATACACACTCCTTAACGTGAGTGGCCCCTGATCACTACCCAAAGACACGACCCCCTCCTTCTCTACTGCATAAAAAGTATTATCAGCAGTGATAATAGCTTCATTACCTGAGTAAGCCTGCATGGAGGTGAACTTCGATTTGTCTCCGGTGATGTGATGACCACACCCGGAATCGACGATCCACTCGCTGTTGAAGTCCTCAGCAGATAAGGCCCGGACACAAGTGCCCGTCATGAAAGCTCCTCCCCATTCTGCTTCTTCACTTCGCGAGCAAGCTTCCTCCTTTCCCGCAGCATGCCCAGGCTGCAGTTTGACCTTGCAATCCCGCTTGAAGTGCCCTCGCTGATGACACCGGTAGCACTTCAAGTTCTTCTTCCAGTCCTTAGGAGCATTGCTCCTCTCCGGTGGATACGAAGATGAAGTCTCCTTCTCAACAGCGGCCTGCACCTTCTTCTTCTTCTTCCCTTCCCATCCCTTCTTCTTGCCTGAGAAGAGGGCCTCGCTGCCTTCCTGATTCAGATTCACTCCAGCCATCTGCCTTGCTAAGCTCTCCTGCGAGGCAAGCAGATTCTCCAGCTCTAGCAGAGACGGCTGAGTAGCCCACCCTTGAACAGATGTAACAAAGGCCACATATTCCTTCCGCAAGCCACGGATAATGTGCCTCTTCATCTTTGCCTCAGAGATAGGCTCATCAGGATCCAGTGCCGACAGCTCAGCACACAAGCTCTTCATCTTTAAGAAGTACTTGGAAATGGAAAGGTCTCCCTGAGTTGCCCTGGCCAACTCATTCTCCAGGAACTGAAGCCGCGCCACATTCTTCCTATTGAACAACTCATCAATGGTTGTCCAAATATCAGCAGCCGACTCACATCCTATGATGTGATCAAACAGTTTCGGAGAGACAGCTCTCTTCAGAACGAACTCCGCCTTAGCATTAGTTCTTCTCCAGAGCCTCACTTGCTCAGCAGTACCGAAAACAGCAGTTACTTCCTGTCTGTCGTCTCCACCGACAACTTCCCACAGCTCCTCGCCAAGAAGATAACTCTTCATGCACGACTTCCACTTCTTGTAGTTAGTCGGCGTTAAGCGTTCAATGCCCAGACCTCTTGCTAAGCTTCCTTCCATTGCGATCACCTGTTGGTACCCTTCAGCAGCTCCAAGCAACAACACAGGTTGATCACCACTCAATCACTGAGTAACAACGCTGGTTGACCTCCGTTCACGCAACTGAACAACCCGCAACCTCAGAAACCTCGCTTTGATACCATGTTAAATTTTCTCAACGTGGTCAGCAAGATAGCCCAAACACCAAATTAATATCTTCGGAACTACCCAGTTCGCACGCTGAACCTGCGGAAAGCCCAAGGACTAGAGGTTACACCCAACAAAATAATGGAAGCACAAGAAGGTCTTTTTATGCATTCACTTCTTTACAATCCGAGGCATACATAGCGAGACATGATTTCGCTAGTATTACAGCTGAAAACAGAAAGAAACCAAAAACAAGCCGGGCGGACAGCACTCCAGTCCGCCGAGACCGCGAGGTCGCCGAGACCGCCGAGACCGCCGAGCTCGCCCAAGCTATGCTGCAATCCGCCGAATACCATGAAGTCCGCCGAGACCGCGAGGCCGCGCGGACAGACCGTTATTCGCCTCCTGCTGAACCCGAACTGAGGAACTCCCCTACCCGCCTGAAGCTGGCGGACAGGTTATTGAAGCTGGCAAAGATAAAACAGAGCTGACAAGCCGCAGAGCGACCTCCTGCTGAGTCCGCAGAGACCGCACACTTCCAAGCACTGACCGAAGTCACAGCCAAACTCCTGGCTCCTTGAAGTTATCCGCGCGACCTGCACACAGCAAACCGTCAGCCTGAAACAATCCGTGCGGACTGGCAAACACAGACCGCAGCACTTCGCACACCCCAACTTACTGTTCACTCAAGTTACTTAGGTTACGGTAGATGTGCCAGGGGGGTCCTATTTATAGGCCAGGTGAGGAGTGTGGTCACCGCCCAAGAGATAGCGACACCGCCCCAGTCCGCGCGAATACAACCACCGTCCGCTGAGTCCGCATGGACTTAGCCGGATACCAAGGAAACCGCCAGGAGCAAGGCAACCATTGACGAACCCTCTCCAGTCCGCCCAAGCTAAGCGGATAAGGCACCAGCCCGCAAAGCTCCAACTGCTTCAGGACAGCAAACCCCCTACAATGGCTGTCCGCACCAACCCGAGGCAGACCGCAAGACTCACACCTCAATCCGCCATAAGTCCACGACCAAAGGCAAACAGCAACAGTCCGCCCGGTCACAGCGGACTTGGCGGATACGGCGGACACCATGAACTTGGCACAATGTGTGACCAAGTCCAAAACCATCAAGGGCCAGTGCGAGCATGGCAGACACAAAGTCCCATCCGCCAAACACCATAGCACAGACCGCAACCAGTCCGCGAGCTCCTCGTACTTGTCCAACACAGCAGCTTCCTCCCGGACTCCAAACCCAGGCCGCCACAACGATCTCCACAGCAACTCCCTGTTGTGCCACCAGAGCTCGACAAGGCCTCAGCCAAGCTCTAAGCTTAGTCCGCAACAGCCAATACCGCGGACACATTAGTCCGCAAGCTTCCCGCGGACAAGAGCCAACCCGCCTTTCAGCACAAGCTTGCACCCGCGACCACTGAGCAAAGCACCAGTCCGCAAGCCTCTCTATCCGCAGATACCAGGCTGCACCAAACCGCGGACTCCATGCAACAACCCGCTCAACACAGCCGGCTTCCACCAGACTTTTCACCAGGCCACAACCCTCAGTACGCCCAGTCCGCCCAGTCCGCCAAAGCTATCCGCCACAGGCTGCGCGGCCTGTCCCGTCACCCACTTCCACTTAACAAATTTCAACAGATAAATTATATCTCTGTTAGATAACCTATGCAACAACTATCATAGCACAGATTATATCAAGCACAACATACACACAGATTTATAGTGGTTCCCCAAGAGATGGGTACATCCACTTTCCCCCTTCGCCTATCTAGCAGTATACTAGATTCGACCTAACTCCCTTCTTTCTTCTCAGATCCTCAGATCTTACAACTCAGAACCCAAAATGGTTCCTACAGCTCATACTTTAGCAAGTCCTACAACTCAGATTCTTTCAGAGAATCCTACCTCAGAGTGAGTCCACACTCCTACAACTCAGGTAATCCAACCCTACCTCAGCCTCTATCTCCAGGCCTATAGCTCAGAGAAATCAATCTCCTACCTCAGGCTAACAGCCTTACCTTAGCCTTTATAGATATAAGCTTACAACTCAGAGAACTTAATCTGTTACACTCAGATCTAGAATAGATCCTACAAAATTTGATTGAGAGAATGTTTATTTCTTCACCCAAGAGAATGTTGAATGGATGAAGACTTCTTGATCAGTTCTGGAGTGAATTAACAACTTAAGATCCAACCTGTCTTAGCTTCTTCAAAGCTTCTTGAATCTAAACAAAGTTGGTTGATCTTTCTTGAAAAGTTGGAGTCGATCCACAATCCAGCTCTCCTCTTCCTTCAGATGTAGCTCTGAATTCTTCTTGCAGACTTGTTCAGGATCTGCCCTCACTATAACATAGACTTCTTGAGTTTCGGATGAAAAACAACTATGTTTTTCTTCGATAGAACATGTATTTATATAGATCCAATTCGAGGTTACCGACAGATCCGGTTTATAACTGTCTTCTGACAGATGTGATAGCTTTGTTAGATACGACAGCTGTCATGTATTCACTCTTGACAATTGAACCTTTGCCACTTTTACTTCAGCCGAAAGTGTCGAGATAAAACTTCATATGTGTCAATACAAATGGAACATGTGTTGACACAAATCTTGATGATGTCGACATAGCTCAAGGAATGTCGACACAACTCTTCTTTACTTTCTTGACACAGCTTCTGAAGGTGTCGACACAAGTCCTGTGTGTCGACACAATTGGCTTCAAGTCTTGACATAGTTGGTGCCGACAGAATTCTTAATTGTGTCGACACAAGTCCTTTGTGTCGACATAGTTGCTGTAGACTGAATTTCTGTGTGTCGACACAAGTAATGTGTGTCGACACAATCTGCTTCTGGTGTCGACACGTTTTCTTCATAAGTGTCGACACAGTTGCTGTAGACTGAATTTTTATATGTCGACACAAGTCCTGTGTGTCGACACAATCTGCTTCTGGTGTCGACACATTTTCTTCATAAGTGTCGACACTTGTACTTAGATTATTTTACTGCATTTCTTTATCCTGCACATTGAAACTCAACAACCCATCAAATACATAATGATGTATATCATTGAGTTAAGTGAGGCTTCTCCAAATTAGGTACACAGTTTCCAATGTACCCAACAATCTCCCCCTATTTGGATAAGTCATAACCCTTAGTCAATGATATACACCTTTTATAATAAAACAAGGATTATGATGTAAACAGTTATTTCAAAGACAAGGTTAACCATAGGCAGACATAGCATGTAACAATGTTATCACAAAGTATGTTATAATATAGGAATCATGCATTACATAATCTTAAGTATATAATATCAGATCATGGCTAAACCAAGGAATTCATTGAAATAAGTTCAGTAATTCAGAATAACAAGGATTTAGTCCAAAATTATTACATAGACCACAAGCTAGTCAATCTAACACTAGGATTGATCATGTTCCTTAATGACGATTCCTTTGCCAGACTGAATCCTAGCTTGTACTAGAGCTTTAGTGTCCTCAGACAGCTTCTTCCCTTTAATATACTTCTTCTGGAGCTCTTCCACCTTGATCTTTTGCCTTTCAAAATAATGAAACGGCTTTGGGAAATACTTGCTAGGCTCCACATAGTTGGTAGGTATCTTCCCAGCTCTATGGTCTTTTCTGAACTGGGATATAGCTTCATGTTGCTTCTGATATTTGCTCCATTCTTATTCAGAATACCACTTCCCTCTATCATGCAGATTGTCTTTAACAGCATGCTAGACAGTCAGAATAATAGTCCTGGAGGTTGGACTCCATTGTTCAAAATCAAGGTTTAATTCTGCCTGTTCTCTGAACCTCTTCTTAGATAGTTGTGCTTCTCTTTCTCTTTGTAATGCAGCTGCAGACATTTCTACCTTTTCAATAATAACATTCTGTACCTCTTGTGGAGGACTATACATTTGTTGTACTGCATACTGAGTTCCTTCAAAATCTTGAGGTGGATAGATGACTTGGGCTACTTCCTGCTGAACCCCTTCAATGTAATCAGGTTGAGTTCCGGATTCTGCAGTGTTGTCATCATTACAAATGGGTGGATAACTAAGAGTTTCTCTGATGGAATTGGTTATCCATTTAGCATGATCCGAGCTTGCTTTGACTAATACTCTATCCCCCTTTATGACTCCTCTTTCGATGTGGTCTCTTAGATTATCCTTTTGAAATCTTATCTAATCAGCTAGATAATTTGTTCCTTCTTTATAGTAGGATTTAAACTTTTGCAGCTGATTAGAAATTTCCTTTTGAGAGGAATGGATAGCGGTGTGAACAGTAGCTAAATCCGCTTTGATTTATTTATCAAACTCGGACTTTACTGTAACCATGTGTTCAGTGAAAGCAATTGCTTTATTCTTGAGTTCTGTTACAATAGCATTATGGAATTCTGTGAGATTGTCATTCATTCCGATTTGATTTTCCAGGACATAACCTTATTTTACAGCAATATCCTCTAATTTAGTCCGGGCCTCATGTTGTTGTTTGGCCAAGAAGACTACAACATTACCTCCCTTTTGGAAGCATTTGGTCATTTCCGTTCTGTGCAAATTGACTTCAAACCTAATGGATTTGATATCCTAGGCCAAGGTAAATTGTAGATCTTTATGACTCTCATCCACATATTTTTTAAGAGCAACTCTTTGCTCATCCAATTTCAATTGCAGTGATAAAGTCGACTACAGGAGCTTGTATTTGTGGGGCAGTTTGCAAGGTTTTCTTATAGCCTGAGCTCCTCTTCCTGAGCTACACAAGTTTCTTTTTCTTTGCCATAGAGACTTCTTCATCTTTAGAGGAATCAGATGAAGTAGCTATATCCACTGTGTCTTTTGGACTAGAGGCAACGATTGGCAGCTCTTTCTCAGTTCTTGGCTTCTTCCCCTTAGTTCTTGCTCCTTGTAAGTCAGGAAATAATTCTTCTAATATTACTTCTTGTTGCATCTGAACTGGAGGAATAACTTTCTCTTTCTCAACAGATGGACCTCCTTCAAATGCAAAAGTTTCTTCCATGGTAATTTCATTCTCAGGAACATTGTCTTGGTTAATTTGCTTAATAACATTCAAGAACACGTATGATGCTTCATTCACAGTGCATGTAGCAGCTTGATTTATGTCCTATACTACCTCAAGTATAGATTGAGTGGCTATTTCACTATCCAATTTAGCTGTGTGGACATTTGAATCTTGCTCATTTGCTCCCCCTGAAGTTGATAACACTTATTGATCTGGAACTAGGAGAGGCTCCTCCTGGATCTGATCCACTGATATGTTGCTTGCAGGAATCTGCTCCCACTTCACCTGACCATCAGTTCCAGTTTTTAGAGTATGAGATTTTCTAGTGCTTTCTTGTCCATCATTATCCGAGCTGTAAACAACTTCCTCCTCTAAATCACTGGAAGATTCAGTGGTCTTGTGTGGAGTTTTCTTATTTTTCTGAACCTGTTTTATGTGTTTCTGAGGAGTAGGGACATCCTTGGTCAACACTCTGTCCCACCTGGACAGTATTCTTAAGTCCATTCACCGCATATGATTTATTTTAGTACCAGACTTCTGGCTTAGTGTTTTTGGAATACAGGTAGCCAGATAGAGGCTAAGTATTCTACCCAGATTGGGCTTCTTAATCCCTTCCTTTATTTTCTCAAACATAACTACAGTCCAGTCAGTTGTTACTTTAAATATAACCCTTGTCATGAGACTGAACATGTAGGCTGAGATCCTATCATGTCCTCCAGATTTACACTAAATTACCTTTCCCAGAATTTCTGAAAGGAATTTTCCTTGAGAGTTCATCCCCTTTCGATTTATTGCTGCTCCAATCTTGGTGGATAGAGATAAGCCACACCAGGTTAGTGTACTTGCTGTCAGTGAACAATCGAGTTCATCTTCTTGAGTAACTTTGGGAAGATGAAGGATTTTCCTTAGGCATTTGATTGTGATTTTGAGCTTTTGACCTTGAACAGTGGATTTGATTTTGGTGCCAGTTGAATCTAGTGAAGCATTTGAGTAGAACTCAAGAACTTCTTTCTTCCATATTCTGGTTGGTTCGGACACTATATATTATAATCCAGCTAGTGTGATCAAATCAATTACCTCCTTGATGTCCGGATTTGCATCATCAAAAGCTTGATGAACCAGCTCATAACCCTCGTTGATGTTTTCTTCCATCTTCGATGCCATTAAAGATGAGAGAGAGAGAGAGAAGGAAGAGAAGGAAGATTAAGGTCTTGTCGACAGAAATGGTTTGGTCTCGAGAATTCTGAGAGCGTAGTCGACAAGGTCTTGCTTCCACCTATTTATATATTTCTAAACAAAGAAGGCCAAAAGGCGGGCAGAAATAAGCTTAGTGTGTCGACACTGTTTGGGTTGTGTCGACACAGACTACTAAAGTCGCGATAGAAAATTTAATGTTACTACACTACTATGTGTCGACATGAATTGTGATGTGTCGACACAAACAACCATAGGAGTCACCAATAATTTCTGCGTGTCGACATAGACGATTATCTGTGTCGACACCAGTATCTAAGTGTCAGGAGAGCTATGTGTCGACACCAAATTCTGAGTGTCGACACGTTCTTCTTGATGTGTCGACAGAATTGTCCTTATGTGTTGACACCAACTGCTAAGTGTCGATACAAACTTCTTTATGTGTCGTCCCAGATTTACTTAGTCATATTTACCATTTTATTCCAAGTTCAGCATGCCTAATTCAATTTTAAAGTAATTGAATTTAGTTTCATCCAGTGGTTTGGTGAACATGTCAGCAATTTGATAATTAGTGTTGACAAATTCTAAACTTATATCTTCTTTTTCAACATGATCTCTAATGAAATGAAACCTGATTTCTATGTGCTTAGTTCTGCTATGTGAAACATGATTTCTAGCAATAGATTTGTCACTTGTAGAATCACAATATAATGGAGTTCTACTTACCTTGATGTCATAGTCAAGTTGATGTTGTATCCGTAATAGCTGAGCGCAGCAATTGCCTGCAGCTACATATTCTGACTCAGCAGTGGATATAGCCACACTTGTCTGTTTTTTGTTGCTCCATGACACCAATCTACCACCTAGGAACTGACATGTGCCAGTGGTGCTTTTCCTATCTTCTTTGCATCCTGCAAAGTCTGCATCTGAATAACCTGTTAGTAGAAAATATCTATTCTTAGGGTACCAAAGGCTAAGATTTGGTGTTCCCTTAAGATATCTAAAAATTATTTTGATAGTAGTATAATGAGATTCTTTTGGACAAGCTTGATACCTAGCATAAACACATGTAGCATACATGATGTCTGGTCTACTAGCAGTTAAGTAAAGAAGGGAGCCAATTATTCCTCTATACAAAGACTCATCTACAGGTTTTCCTGCATCATCTTTGCCTATAGGCATACTTGACCCCATTGGAGTTCTCATGGTGGAGGATGGCTCCATGCCATATTTCTTAATTAACTCCTTGGTGAACTTAGACTGGGATATGGACAAGCCATCATCTGTCTATCTAAGTTGGAGTCCCAAGAAGAATTTCAGCTCACCCATGCTGCTCATCTCAAACTTCCCTTGCATAAGTTTAGCAAACTTTCTACAAAGGTTATTTTCAGTTGATCCAAAGATAATGTCATAAACATATATCTGGACTAGGATGTTCTTGCATTTTGATTCACTTAGGAATAGAGTTTTATCTATTTTCCCCCTTGAGAATTTGTTCTCAATGAGGAAGGTAGATAGTGTTTCATACCAAGCACTAGGGGCTTGCTTCAATCCATATATAGCTTTCTTAAGCCTATAAACATAGTTAGAATAAAGAGGATCTACAAAACCTGAGGGTTGTTCAACATAAACTTCCTCTTTTAAGTCACCATTCAAAAATGCTGACTTTACATCCATCTGGAATACCTTGAACACTTGGTAAGCTGCATAGGTAAGGAATTGCCTTATTTCTTCCAACCTGGCCACTGGGGCAAATATCTTGTCAAAGTCTATTCCTTCTTCCTGCCTGTAGCCTTTTGCTACCAGTCTTGCTTTGTTCTTGACTATAATGCCATTTTCATCTAACTTGTTCCTGTAGATCCACTTAGTCCCTATGACATTGTGATTCTTTGGTTTAAGAACCAACTTCCAGACTTTACATCTTCTGAATTGATTCAGCTCTTCCTGCATGGTATCAATCCAATTTGGGTCTTGTATGGCTTCTTCAAATTCCTTGGGTTCCATCTGGGACAGGAAACTTGAGCATAGAATTATGTTCAAGCTCTTGCTTCTAGTCAGAACAACATATCTTGGATCACCAATAATATGGTGTGCTGGATGATCCCTTAGATGTCTTATTACTGGAGGTAATCTATCCACAACCTGATTTCCTCCAATCTCCCCACCAAGCTATACTTCATTGTCTTCATCATCAGCTTGTGGGTCTTGTACTCCTCCTGGACAACATCCATCATTTTCCTCATCCTGTCTTGTAGGTTGGTCTTCACTAATGGTTAGCTTGTCCATCTTTTCCTTCAAACCTGTAGAGCTACAAGAAGTACTAGACAGCTCACAATTGATTAGCTTAGATTCATCAAAGACTACATTGATAGATTATTTTATAACTTGGTAGTCAAGTTATAGATCCTGTATGCCTTACTATTTATGCTGTACCCAACAAGTATCCCTTCTTAAGACTTGGCAGTAAACTTAGTTAAATAAGACTTCCCATTGTTAAGTACATAATACTTACTACCAAAGATCCTAAAATAGGATATATTTGGTTTTCTGCCCTTCAGAATCTCATAGGGAGTCTTCTTGTGGCTTTTGTTGATGGAAGCTCTATTGAGAACATGACAAGCAGTGTTTACTGCCTCAGCCCAGAAATATTCTGGGAGAGATGTGTCACTTAGTAGTGTTCTACCAGCCTTAATAAGTGTTCTATTTTTTCTTTCAGCAATTCCATTTTGCTGGGGAGTCCTAGGTGATGAGAATTCTTGAGAAATTTCAAGTTCTTCACAGAACTGTCATGCATTCAGACTGAAACTCAGTCCCATGGTCACTTCTAATCTTAACCACAGAATTGTTGAATTCATTCTGTATTTGCTTAACAAATATTTGGAAGACAGTTGGAGTTTTAGATTTCTTACTCAGAAAGAATACCCAGGCAAATCTGGAAAAGTCATCAACAAACACAAAGGTATATACTTTCCTACCTAGACTATGAATTGATATAAGACAAAATAGATCCATATGCAGGAGGTACAAACACCTCACTGAATCTTTGGTATCAAGACTGTGGAAGGAGGTCTTGGTCTGTTTGTCTTTTTGACAAGCTGAACATACACTCTCCTTGATGTACTTGTCCTGAGGACCATTTCTCACTAACTCTTTACTAAAGAGTTGACCTATAGTCTTGTAGTTAAGGTGAGCTAGCCTCTTGTGCCATTTGACACAATGAGAAGCTTTCTCATCTGCAACTAGGCAAACAGGAGAATCTTTATTCTCTCCCACAAAATTTAGTCAATAGACATTTCCTTTCATATAACCTGTCAAGATGACCTCCGGATCACTTGTCCTTCTAATCGGACACCCATTCTTAATAAAAGAAGTGTCATAACCAAGATCACTTAGTTGACTTATACTTATTAAGTTATGTTTTAAACCTTTCACATAGGCCACTTGAGTGATAGTGATTGAGTTATTAGAAATTTTACCAAAACCCTTGATTACTCCCTTTTTTGATCTACCAAAGATAACTTTGGGTCCATCCAACGTGGGAGTAAAGTCCTTTATTAACCTTCTAGTTCCAGTCATGTTCCTGGAACATCCACTGTCCAAGTACCATATTGGGGTATGGTCACTTGGACTCTCCTGCATCAAATAAGATTACCTAACCTTAGACCCCCAATAATTATTGGGTTCTAGGTTCAGGTTACACTGAAATTTAACTTGCTTGCTTGCAACCTTTCTGATAGGTAAGCTGGTATTTTTCTTGACACTAGTGTTGTGCCAACAATAAATGACATAATTACCCACTTTGCCACAACAATAGCACTCATATCTGTTATATATTCTTTTAAGTACAGTTTTAACAACATTAATGTCAGCAGTCCTTAATTCTGCAGGTACAGTGGTCCTTTTATTGAGTGCTGAGGCTGTTGCATCAAACACTGATGATTCCTAAAGAACATGGTGTGTCTGTTTATAGGCTGCCCTATTGGCATTTGCACTCTTATCATTCTGATCACCATGCTTAAAGTGACCATGTGTGATGTCATGGTCATACCTGTTAGCAGGTTGCATAACTTTCCTGAAAGGAATAAAGGGTTTGGAGGTAAGAGACTGAACTGGGGCATTGCCTTTCCTTTTGTAATTAGCTGCCCTTATTCTTCCCTTTAAGCATAAACCTTTCTTACCCTCTTGGGCAATGAAGTTATCAATTAAGGGTAAGACTGACTTTGGCTTTGAAAATTTAGCCACAAGATCCCTCTCTCGTTGAAGTCTGATTTCTAGACTCTTGATGTGATTATTTTTAAAGGTAATTGTTTCCATCTGAATGATTGTGATTTTTTTTTTCAGTTGTCTTACTTCCTTCAATTTCATATCCAGCTCTTTTGCTGATTCTGAAGCAGCTATCTTGAAAGAGGCAATTTCCTTAGCCTACTTTTTGGCTAGGATTCTGCTTTTATTAAAGGCTTGCAACAGATCACCATATTTATCAATTAGTTGATCGACATCCACTTTAGATTCAGAATCATCCTCATCACTTGATGATGATGCTTCTGATTCTGGTCCAGTATAATAATCAGAAATTGAAGATAGCTTGTTTACATTACTAGGACCAGGCTGATCCTGACACTGATCTTACTCAGACATAGCCATCATCCCTCTATCATGATGATCTTCAATCCCATTTATAGAGTCCAGTATTTGCAGGAATTCAGTCTCTACAGAATCCTCTTCAGTTGTAAACAATCCAATATAGGCTTCAGCTTCAGCCTCTTCTCCTGAATCTGATGATGAGGAGTCAGTCCAAGTTTTCTGCTTCTTTGCAACAAAGGATTTCTCCTTCTTGTCCTTATTTTGATGCCTCTTCTTGTCATTAGATTCCTTTCTTTTATTAGGGCGGTCAGCTACAATATGTCCAGACCTGTTGCAACAATAACAAACAATCTTAGAAGAAGTTATTTTGCTTGGTTTAGTGCCATACCTGTCTTTCTTAGAAGTTTTTTTTTCTGATAGTAGTCATCCTTGGACTGTGAGGAGGATGACTTGGTTCTCCACTATTTTTTCTTCATGAGTATTTAAAATTACCTTTTGAAGGCAGCAAAGTCTTCATCAGAATTAAGGCTATCTAATGTGTTGTTATCAGAATTATCTTAGTTAACTTCAACAGCTTTCCTAGGAGAAGATGGAGACATCCTCCTGTCCTTATTTGTGGCTTCAACCTTGAAGGCCACAGATTTCTCTTTGTACTCAGACCTATTGATTTTCTCTTCCTCCTTTCTGGCCATAAGCTGCATCTCATATGAGAGCAATTTTCCAAATAGGGTTGGAGGAGAAGTGTCTGCAAGTCTGGCCACTTCCCTGATGACACATATCTTAGTATCCCAGTCCTTGGTTAGTGATCTGAGAAACTTATCATTGAGCTCATATGTGCTGAAGACTCTCCCATATGACATTAGCTCATTAACTATTCTTAAAAACTTCTTATAGTATTCAGTTATGCTGTCTGTTTTGGTTTGTCTAAAACTTTCATATTCTTGATTTAGTATAGACTTTCTGTCCTGTCTTACTTCTTCTTATCCCTCCATGTAGACAATCAAAGTGTCCCACATCTCCTTGGAGGTTTTGCAGTGGACCAAGTTTTGGAAAGTTGAGTCATCTATAGCACTAATTATTATGTTCTGTGCTCTCTTATCCATAGTGGCTAAGATGATCTCATCCTTTATCATTTCAGAGTAACTCTTTGGAGTCCTTAGGTTGGCATCAAGAACTGAGGTGTTCATAGGAATGAATGGACATTCTTTAACTATGATGTAGATTCTTAGGTCGGAAGCTTCCATGAATAATCTGACTCTCTCTTTCCATATGCCAAAGATTTCCTTTCTACATATGGGTATTTTCATGGATCCAAGTTCCTTGTGATTTTCTCCTGAACCCATTTTGGCTTTCTGATGACTGCCTTGGAGATCAACTCAGACGGCTAAGTCTATTCTTGAGCAACCTGGCTCTGATACCACTTGAAAGAATTGGTTTCAAGATATCCTAAACACCTAGAGGGGGGGGGGGGGAGAGGTGAATATGTTCAATTCTTATTTTATTTAGGTAGATAAATTATATCTCTATTAGACAACCTATGCAACAACTATCATAGCACAGATTAAATCAAGCACAGCCAACACAACATACACACATATTTATAGTGGTTCCCCAATAGATGGGTACATCCACTTTCCCCCTTCGCCTATCTATCATTATACTAGATTCGGCCTAACTCCCTTCTTTCTTCTCAGATACTTAGATCTTACAACTCAGATCCCAGAATGGTTCCTACAACTCAGACTTCAGCAAGTCCAACAACTTAGATTATTTCAGAGAATCCTACCTCAGAGTGAGTCCACACTCCTACAACTCAGGCAATCCAGCCCTACCTCAGCCTCTTTCACCAAGCCTACAGCTCAGAGAAATCAATCTCCTACCTGAGGCTAACAGCCCTACCTTAGCCTTTATAGATATATGCTTACAACTCAGAGAACTTAATCTCTTACACTCAGATCTAGAATAGATCCTACAAAATTTTATTGAGAGAATGTTTATTTCTTAACCCAAGAGAATGATGAATGGATGAAGACTTCTTGATCAGTTCTGGAGTGTATTAACAACTTAAGATCCAACCTGTCTTAGCTTCTTCAAAGCTTCTTGAATCTGAACAAAGTAAGGTTGATTTTTCTTGAAAAGTTGGAGTCGATCCACAATCCAACTCTCCACTTCTTTTAGATGTAGCTCTGAATTCTTCTTGCAGACTTGTTCAGGATCTGTCCTCACTATAACAGATACTTGTTGAGTTCAGGATGAAAAATAACTACGTTTTTCTTCGATAGAACATGTCTTTATATAGATCCCATTCAAGGTTACCTGTAGATCCGGTTTATAACTATCTTCTGACAGATGTGACAGCTTTGTCAGATACGACAGCTGTTATGTCTTCACTCTTGACAATTGAACCTTTGCCACTTTTACTTAAGCAAAAAGTGTCGAGATAAAACTTCATATGTGTCAACACAAATGGAACATGTGTTGACAAAAATCTTGATGATGTCGACATAGCTCAAGGAATGTCGATACAACTCTTCTTTACTTTCTTGACACACCTTCTGAAGAAGATGTCGACACAAGTCCTGTGTGTCGACACAATTGGCTTCCAGTCTTGACATAGTTGGTGTCGACAGAATTCTTGAGTGTGTTAACACAAGTCATGTGTGTCGACATAGTTGCTGTAGACTGATTTTTGTGTGTTGACACAAGTCCCGTGTGTCGACACAATCTGCTTTTGGTGTCGACACATTTTCTTCATAAGTGTCGACACAGTTGCTGTAGACTGAATTTCTGTGTGTCGACACAAGTCGCGTGTTTCGACACAATCTACTTCTGGTGTCGATACATTTTCTTCATAAGTGTCGACACTTGTACTTAGATTATTTTACTACATTTCTTTATCTTGCACATTGAAACTCAACAACCCATCAAATATATAATGATGTATATCATTGAGTTAAGTGAGGCTTCTCCAAATCAGGTACACAGTTTCCAATGTACCCAACAGGTTAAAATAAAGTTTAGTTCTACATGTTTTTTTTTCTGTATAGAAAATATTTTCTTATGCAGTTTTAACAAAGCGGGAATATGGAAAAAGGTGGGAGGATAAAATTCATCAGCATCTACATTAAAGCCTACTTTATAGGCGATAACCAGATTTGTAACCCATAAAACCCACTACAAATTGATCTAATTTTGCTTAAAATTTTGAGAGAGCATAAATAATTGCTTGTCTATTTTCCATCATATCTCTTTCATAGTACAGTTTTTATAATTTGAATCTAATTTGTTACTAATGATTGCAATATTGCTTGCTATTAAGTTTTCTCAAGAAGTCTTTTGGCTACAAACATTTATCTTTAACTAAATAGTTTATATAATGTAGAACTTAACTCTTCATACTCTGGATCTTTATGTCTAGTTTCCCTTGATATAATAAACTGATAGTTAAATTAGAAATTTTATAACTGTTCATATCATCGACATCTACTTTTACTCTGGAATAACAAAACTTAAGTATGAGGGTATTTGATGAGTAACAAAATATGCATTTTTAGTTTATATTTTATTTTGTTTTAATAAAAATTGTATTTATATTATGTGCATAACTAAATAAATCATTTCTTTTTTATTTTTCAGTTCTAACTTAACCTGTTTTTGTGCCCAACAGTTATTTCTGTGACTTTGGGCAAATTCAACAAAATTTCCTAAGTCACGCCCCTAGGTCATACCCGTGACCTGGGGCGTATAACTTTAAAACCAACAATTTCAGTTGTTTGGAAAATTTCGGGCATCAAGCTCAGTCATGCCCGACCTACATGCCCATGTGCCACCTGTCATGGCCATGACATCACCCGTGACCAAGCAGACTGCTCGCTGTCATGCCATGTCAGAATCCTAAAGCCAGCAAACTTAAATCACGCCCTGCCTACACGCCCGTAACGTCAGTCGTGACCAAGAAAGATGGCAAGTTATCACGCCCCGAAGAATCCAATCTATCATGCCTTGCAGACACGCCCAGATGCCACGACCGTGACCCAAATGTCACACCCGTGTTCTTTCAATTCAATCCAGAAGCCACCAAAAATTCTATCCATAAATGCCACGTCAGCAACACGCCTAGGCGACACGTCCTAGTGGGCATGTAAGGAGGGCATGTACCTCAAATTTTTTGGCTATAAAAGGAGGGATAAGGCTGAAGTTTAGAAGAGAAATGATACAGTTCCACATAGTTGTATATAGTAGTAATGAGTAGTTTTTGAGTGATATTTTCCTAACCCTAGTTTGGGTGTCCTTGTGTGTAACTCTCTTTTAAGTAATACATTTTTAACTTTCAGTAATTTTTCAACTCTTATTGCTTTTTAACTTGGTTTTCATATCTGTTCAGACAGGGTGTGTGTGTGCGTATTTCCTTTTTTTTGTAATTCTTTTACTACCACCCCCATCTCGGATGAGAGGCTAAGAACTTTATAGCGCTTGATTAAGATGGTTGGGATGAATATTATTTCTGCACTTTTATATGTCTTTTAATTTTCTACTAACGACCCCATCCCAAATGAGAAGCTAAGAACTTTTTAGCACTCGATTGAGATGAGCTTTTGGAATGATATTAATTCTATATTTTAAAACCATATTTTCATTAATAAAAACTTAAGTTACCACGATTTGATCTCTTCCAGGTAAAGATAAACTACTCCTCACTCTCGAACGAGATGAACACAAGCCTCACGGGTTGAACCTTCGAATGTCAGTAGGAGGTCAATAGTGGGGTTCACCACGTAAAACGTGCATTAAAGGTATTTTTGTTTAGATATGAAAGTTCAGTCAAAGGATATAATCACAGGTGGATGTATCCCCGATAGAGGTGCACTCATATTTAGGGAACCACCGCGATCAAATATTTTAATTAATAAACAAATAGAGTTTTTCTTGTATAAAAATTATTTTTTCAAAGTAAATCAAAATTGAGCGTTCTTTACCTCTTTTATTTTCGAAATCCTAGTATTACTTTTATTTTCACTTTTAAAAATCAATATCTCTTTTCGATAAAATAATATTTCTATTTCTTAAAGTAGAATACTCGACACAGATCCGTGGAAAAATATTACCTTGATATTTTAAAAAATACTGTATTATTACTCGGTAGGTACGTTTGCCATAATCACAGTATATAAGTAAAACCATAAAGAGATAGAACATACAAATGCGTAATTTGTTCATCCAACTTAATTTTCAATTTAAATTATCTCCAAAGCTAGTTTTTACTTATCAATGTTTGACGCCATTGCCGCGGAACATTTTGTGATGATATTTGAAGTAAAAAAGAATTAATATTACTTTTATCTTAGTTGTTATTAAAAAACCCTATTTTTATAAAAATAAACCAACCACAAATTCATTGTTGATTACAAGACCTTTATTTTATTTAAACTAGTTTTTATTAATAACACTTTTACTTTGTCTTAAAAACGGAAAAAAACAAAAAAAGAAGTTCTATGTAATAGTTTTTTTGTGCATGACCCGACGAAACTCTCTAATTGATCATAATCTTGATTTTGACCCTGAAATCGACAACACCTATTACAGGCGCTTTCGATCTCATGATCAAGACATAGCATTAAATCTGGAAGTGTCTATCGGAACCACGCATGTAGAAGCTATGACAGAACAAATTCCAGTCATAGACTCACAAAGAACTATGTCTTATTATGTGCGGCCAAACTTGGCTGACACCACGTCAAGTATCATTCGTCCTACGATTACTAATAATAATTTTGAAATAAACTCTAGCATAATCCAAAGGATTCAAAACTCAGTACAATTTGATGGATTGCCAGATGAAGATCCCAACACCCATCTGTCAAATTTCCTAGAAATATGCGACACCTTTAAAATTAATTCGTTTTCGTTTATTTCCATTTTCATTACGGACAAAAGCCAAGCAGTGGTTGGGTTCTCTACCTAGAGGATTCATCACTACATGGCTTGATATGATCAAAAAATTTATAATAAACTATTTTCCGGCTGCTAAAACAGTTAAATTACGTGCAAATATTTCCTCCTTTTTTCAAGGCGAATTTGAGTTTCTCTATGAGACTTGGGAACACTTTAAAGAATATTTACGTAGGTGTCGACATAACGTACTGCCAGCTTGGCTCCAAGTGTAGACAATTTATATTGGTTTGAATTTCGAAAACAGACAAATGATTGATGCTGTCGTAGGGGGAACGTTAAATAATAAAACCATGGAGTTCGCTCAAGCCTTGTTTGAGGAAATGACCATGAATGCCTACCAATGGAACGTGCCTAGGTCATGCCCTAATAAACACGTTGCGCTTTATGAGCTCAACGCTTCTTCCAATTTAGCACTTCAAGTAGAATATCTAACTAGGAAAGTAGCGGAGATGTCGACTTCATCCACCACCTCTACTCGGACTTCTAATAATAATATAATAGAAGAACACGATGATTATATGGGGAATCTATATCACCACCTTCATATAACCAAAATATTAATAATACATACATACACTCCAGGGTTTAGGAACCATCCAAATCTATGATGGAGTAACCCCAATAATGCTCAGTGCCCACCTAACGCAAAGCCAATTGGATTTGCACCATAACCACCACCACAATCACAACCACTACGACCCACCCCGATAGAAGATATCTTTACAAAATAGGTCGTTACAATTGAGTCAAATATATGGATTCTAACCGGATCAATTAAAAATCTGGAAACTAAAATTGTACAAATTTCAAAGATGATGCCGGAGCGCCATCCTGGAGCTTTACCAGGAAATACGGCAAACAATGCACTTGTGGGAGACACCCCATAGTAATCTGTTTTTTACTTTTTTGTTAATTTGTATAGGTTTTCTTACGGCCTCCCCAACATCCAATTAGGAAAGGCTCTTCACACTTTTGTACGCTATGTTTTGTATATATAATCTTTTTTCTTCATACAAACAAAAAATAAGTATGAGGGTGTATTTCCATTCAAAAAAAATAATAGTAAAAAAAATAAATAAAATAAAAAGTCTTCTTGTGTATAGATGTTACTTAATTAATCATCCAAAAATAAAATTTCAAACCCCTGGTTCTTTTTTCTATTTTCCAAAACTAAAAAAATATTTTTGAGTTGATATATAAATCGTTATCCAGTTTTTCAATTTACTAGTCATTTATTTATCACCAATAGATAGATCTAAATTTCTGAGCGCTTATCAAAATATAAGAATTTTCAAGTTTGATAGATCTAAGTTTTAAAGAATATTTTGTGCATTTTATTTTTAGAGCATTTTTTGAGCACTACTTTTGATTTATAATAAATAGAGATATATGTATTATGTTAGAGTAACATATGCAGACTGTAATTATCTTTACTTCACTCTTATCGAAATATAGGAATTTTCAAGCTATTATAGTTGCTCTCACAATCTTTTATCAAGATTTGAATTTTTAGAAACCCCCCAACTATATTTTTTTGTTTGGCGTGTTTTCTTACACACACAAGCATCTAGGAGTATGTGCTCCTAGAAAAGAAAAGATCTTATGTCAATGAGAATAAGATTTCATTTGTAAATATAGGCATCCAATAATTGTTAAAAGACTATATAAAATGGAGTATGCGCTTCTAAACATATACATTGGGTTAAAATAAAGTTTAGTTCTGCAAGTTATTTTTTCTGCTTTAGAAAATATTTTCTTAAGCAATTATAACAAAGCAGGAATGCGGAAAAAGGTGAGAGGATAAAATTCATCACCTTCTACATCAAAGCCTACTTTATAGGCGATAACCAAGTTTGTACCACATAAAACCTACTACAAATTGATCTAATTTTGTTTAAAATTTTGAGAGAGCATAAATAATAAGTTGTGTATTTTCTGAAAGTTAGGGGTTAGATCTGATATACTCTAGAGGGGGGAGGAGGTGAATAGAGTATCTTGAGATTTTAAAAACTTTTGCTGTAAATAAATCTTAGTCCTAAAATAATCTGATCTAACACAGGATCATCAAATATAAAATATCACAAACATAGAAAACCTAACTAGCACACCCATGACAAGACAAAAGAAAAGGGCAACACAGACAACACAAGAATTTTATAGTGGTTCCCCAACCTGGGTACATACACTCTTCTACCACTCTGATAGGAATCCACTAAGGTTTTTGATTTGGTGACTGCCACCAATGAGCTTTTGATCAGGTGCTCAAAAACCAAATCTCAAGTCTTTTGATCAGGTGACTTGCAATAGGAATAACTTTTGAAGGGTGTTAAGAACCCTTTATACAGTGGGGGTGAGAGAATGATTTTGTCTTCTCTTTCTCAAATACAACTGAGAAGAATTTTGTGGATCTTGATTTTAGCAAAGAGCTCCCCCTGAGATATTGAATGGTTCAGGAAAGATGGAGCTTTTCTGCAGGGTGATAGGTCTTCAAGCTTTTTCTTTGACCAGATGAACTCTAGGAACTTCTTGATAGATTGAAAGTTTGTTGTCCTTTAAAGAATCCTGAATGAAGACAGAAGAAGACTCTTGATCTTGAATGGTTCTTCTTCTTCTTCTTCAGCTTGCTATTATTTTCTCTGGTCTAGGGCTAAGGTTTCTTGTCTCTTGACAGTTTTATTTCCCTGTGAGCTCTGAAGTCTGTATTTTCTCTGGGTGTTGTCGAGAGAGATGAAGAAAATCCTTATTCACTATATATTTCTGAGTACTATTGGAGAGCTCTATGTGGAAGAGAAGAAAAATCCCTTTTATATTTTCCATATAAATTTCCTTTTGAAATTTGAATTCCTCTCTGCATTGAATTCTGACAGCCTGGAGAATATTTGCATTGATTGGTTTCCCCAACTGTCCCATGAAAAACCGGCAAGCAATAATCCTGATGAAGACCGCAATCAATACTTTCTTCTAACGGTAATATTCAGAGAATATTTATGCATTGATTACTCAGGAATTATTGCAATAGAAAAGAGACAGAGGGAGGGAAATCTCTAAGTCTGGAACTTTACAGAATTCGTCGATCTGTGTCCAGAGTTCATCGAGCAGAGAAGTCAAGTTCGTCGACCAGATGATAGTTGTTCGTCGAGCTGAGATCCAAGATCGCCGACCTAAGAACTTACAACTGCTTTCTCTAGACCCATCAATTCTATCCATCAAGTTTGTCGAGCTGAGAATATAACTTCGTCGACTGAATAATAGAACTCCATGTTTTCTTGGACTTGAGAATGTTGAAGTAACATGTCCAGAAATCGTCGACCTCAGAACTGGGTTCGTCGACCATAGAACTAGTTTCGTCGAGCTGAGAACTTCTAACTGCTACTTGATAATTCTTGCCAAGACTGTGGTCTAAGTTTGTCGAGCTGAGAAGGTGAGTTTGTCGACTGGTGTGTGATTCTGGAATTAGAATACTTAGTTGTTTCTGGTCTTATAGTGTTGAAGTAGATGATCCATAAATCGTCGAACTAAGATCCAAATTCGTCGAGCGGATATTCTTACTTCGTTGATTGGAGTGTGAAGCTGGACTTAGAATACTTAGATGTTTCTGGAATAAGATGTTGAAGTAGAATACCCAGAGATCGTCGACCTGAGAAATAAGTTCGTCATCCTGAGAACTAAGTTCGTCGTCCTGAGAACTAAGTTCGTCGACTGGAGTTAAGTGTGAAGAATTCTGGACTTGGTGTTGAAGTATACTCTAGAATTTGTCGACCTGAGATTTAAGTTTGTCGAGCTCAGCTCAGAGAATTGTCTCTGATTTTGTCGAGCTGAGAACGACTTTCGTCGACCTGAGTTCGACGAACGTCGAACTCATTTTCTGAGTCTTTGATATTTCTTTAAGTCTTGAGTCTTTTGCAGTCTGTTGATGGCTGGTCCAAGTAGTGTTGATTCTACGGACATGGCCTAGACTCTAGAACTCATACATGACCCTGGCTATACATGTTGGGTCAAACATCCTAACTTAGTGAACCTAGCCAAAATCCAACCAAGAATCCAACAATCTCCCCCTATTTGGGTAAGGTCACTAATTACAGACATACAAAATATACAAAGCAATAAAACATATATCTGGCAGGAAATTTTAAACAAATACAGTAGATATATATGTACAAAAGACTTTGTATCAGGAAATAAGAAAGTAGTTTTTAAAATACCACAAAAACTAATCAGTTTACGTATCATTTCCTTTTCTTCTGCTCCTTGTGCTTCTCCTCTTTAGCCTTTTCACCAGGCTTAGTAAACTTGATTTCCCTGTTAGGGACTGCAGCTTGAACCTTTATCATTGTCATGTCAGCAGCCCCAATGATATTTAGAGAGGTAGCCCTGGACACCACTGCTTCTAGATGCAACTTCATATAATCATCAACATTGAAAAATTTATTGACCTTAGTAAACCTATTAAGCTCTTCTTTCCTGTATTTAGACATGGTTGAGAATTTAGAGGGATCTTTCCATTCAACTTTAGCTTTGCTAATCATGGACAGACCAACCAGTTCCTGGAATCTGGCCATCCTAGTTGTTGTAGCTGTCTCTGGATCCTCAAATGGTACAGGTGGGGAAGCAGGTCTTTTGGGGCTTTCAGCCTTTTGATGTTTAGGGAATTTTTGCTGTTATTGTTGTTGATACTGTTGCTGTTGTTATTGGTGCTGCTTGCCAGATGAATAATGCCTTTGCTGGCTGCTTCATGAAGATGAGGATCTACCATACTGTCTTTGATAAGTTTGAAACTGGGTAGTCATTTGAGTTGATGAACTGGAAGCACCAGCAACTGGAGGAGGAGGAGGAGGGTCCTTTCTAAATCTCTGTGGAGGAGGAGAATATCTTCTACTTCTCTTCCTTTCTTTCTGTTCATTCTTGGACAGCCACATCCATGCTGGCATGCCCTTATAAGGTGCGATCTTTTGAAGTATATAGCATGGTGTGTCATTTGCTGGATATAATTTTGGTGCAGGAGGTGGAGGAGCTTTCCTCTTCTTAGATACTTACTTTTTCTTTGGCTCATCATCTGAGTCTTCATCATCATCATCCTCATTATCAGAATCTTGAGGAGCATCATATAAGGCATCAATGGCCTTTAGTACTGATTTATCACTTGGCTTTTCAGCCTGAGTAGGAGCCAGAGGAGGAGCTAGAACTAGAACTGGAGCAGGGGCTGGAGAACTGTACACTTCAGTGCTTTCAGTAACTGACTTATTTTCCTCTTCTATATCTGCCATGATCAATGCATCAAGATCAGGCATAGGTGAATCATCTATCACAAATACTGGAGCAAAAATATCTGTTTGGGTGGAGATGAAATTGCTGGGACCTATGGAGTAGCAAAAATGGTCTTGAGTTGCTTGGCAACTTTGGGGCTTATGGGTGAGGTATATGGAATTATAGCCAAAGATGGCTTAGTGTTGTATTCTAGAAGAAGGTTCAAATGAACAATATCAAAATTTCTCAATAAATTTAACAAATCTACTGTGGGATTGATAATGAAATCACCAACAGTTATTTCCTCAGCCAACACAGGCTTATCCAAGTCCATATCAGACTTAATAAAATCAATTAAATTAAGTAATTCTTGATCAGCATCTGCTGCTGTTATTTCTACTGCTACTGTTGTTGCTTCTGCTGCTATTACTGCTGTTGTTGTTGCTTCTACTGGTACTACTGCTGCTTCTTCTGATGCTACTGCTGCTTCTTCTTCATGGAGTATCTGCCCCTGCCTGGTTTCAGTGGATACTGAAGCCAGGCCCCTAACTAAAGAGGAAGGAGCAGAAAGAGTAGATATTTGTGTAGTAAGAGAAGATATGGAAGTAGTAAGAGGTAAACTAGCCTCTGCTATAATTATTTTGATGAGGGGAGTAAGCAGTGTAATGAGAGATGGAATAATGGATGGATCCAATAGTGGAGTGGTAGAGGGTGTGGCAGAGGGTGTTGGAGTGGAGACAGAAGTGGGGATGGTAGTAGTTGGTGGAGTAGGAGGGAGAGCATCTTGCATGTGGACATCTAGAAGAGAGGAAGTTTGAGGAGGGGAAGTAGACAGAGTAAAGAATAGGATGATGTCCAGATGGTGTGGTAAGGGAGATGAAGTTGGTGGTGAAATGAGTGTACCATTGTAATGCCCCGAAACTCAAAAGAGCGACGGGAGGCGTTTTGGGCCAAATCTGGTATTTGGCAGGGGGCACACGGCCTGGGACACGGGCGTGTCCCAGGGCGTGTCAGGCTCGAGTCGACGATTTGGTCGTGAGGTCAACATTTTGCGCTCGACGATGTGTCAAGACGGGGCACACGGCCTGAGACACGAGCGTGTCTCAGGGCATGCCGAGCCCGTGTCGACAATCGGCACGGGGAGTCGACATTTTTCGCTCGACGATGTGTCGAGACAAGGCACACGGCCTAGGACACGGGCGTGTCCAAGGCCGTGTCGGGTTATCGACGATCTTCGCTCGACGAAGTGTCGAGGCATTGAACAAGGCCTGAAGCCCAAACGTGTTCGATTTTGACACGAGCGTGTCACATTGGACACGGGCGTGTCCAAGACCCGTGTGAGTCTCGGGTTGTTTTCGGGGCTGTGTCGATGGGGGCACACGGCCAACCACACGGCCGTGTCAGTTGGAACACGGGCATGTCAGGTCGAACACAGGCGTGTCGGATGCCCGTGTGTTTTTCGAGACGCGTCGATTTTGACGTCGAATGAGGGACACGACCCTGGACACAGGCGTGTCACATGCCGTATTAGGCACAGATTATGTATTTTAGATCTGGATCGTGGCCGTTCGTTTCTTTAATTCGGGATCCGACGGCTGGGGGCTGTTAGTGCTTCGATATACCCGGGATAGCACCTTGAAACCCTCATTTTACTTGAGAGGTTCTCTTTCTAAAGTATATAGAGATAGGGGAGCAAAGGAGGAAGAATAAACCTAAATCCGGTCACCGGCGGAGCTTCAGAGCTCCAAATCGCGAACTGACTACGGATCTATGGAGGCAAAAAGAGTGCGGTGCTTTTCATCCGCTTACATTTCCATGGCACCATGGAAGAATGCTATGGTAACGATTCTCTACTTGAGCATGTGAAGCTCTCCTTCTTTTGCATAGGAAGCCCACTCTCGCGAGTTTGCGGTGAGTTGGAGGCATTCCTTCGGGTAGATATGTAAAGTCCCCATTGTGTAGAGTCCGTAATCGAGAACGGATATATGCATGATGTGTGAAGCCTATCCGGACATGTTGGTCTGGATCGGTGATGTTGCATTGCATAAATGGCCGGAGAAGACTCCGTGCGAATGTTTATTTTCGGGTTTTTCTACGTGGTAGATTACAACAAGGAGCCTTGGTGATTAACCCAAAGGTGCACCCGGAAAACTAGGAAGATGCGTGATTCTGCCAAACATGTGGGCCTGGGAGCCAATTTGAACATAACTGGGTTATGTGTTGTGTGTAAACGAATTGAGACTCGGGAAAGTTTGACCCGCATATATGTTTTAAATTAACGTTGCAGTGTGAGCAATGGGTCAGGCGGAACCGTACCCGCTCTATGTCGTTCGGTCAAAGAGACCTAAAGTTACTTGACACTTACCATTGGCATAGATTGAGGGTCTTAGGCAGTGGCCAGAAAGACCAAATGATCACGAGAGATTGCCATCACGGGGATGGTGGTGAGTCGACAGACTTAGACTGTGATCACCGAGAATGTGCCCTGAAAGCACGGGGCGTGTGGCCGTGCGTGCCAACGCATGTGATGCAATGTATTTATTTACTGCTTATTTGTGCTAATAAAATGCAGGGAAGGATCATCGCTGCCCCGAGTTGGGGGCGAGATCGTTATAATTTATTCAGCATTGCTGACCGTTGCTTTTGTTTGCCACTGTGCGGTGGATTGTGCTTGCAGGTGCTGCTGGACCAAGCGGTAAAAAGCGGGCTAAAGCCCAAATTGCGAAGCCGGCCCTCGAAGGCGTAATTGGAGTGTTTTACTTGCTTTTGTTCATGTATGACCGGCCTGCGTGCTGTGGTATGAAAAACATGTAATATGAGTAAACCATTTGTAAGGCCTTAAGACCAGTATTTGTGTATGTACTTCATTCCTTCTTGACTGGTTAGTGGATATTCATGCTTGTTGCTGGGTTCTTTTAATTGCAACTTATAAAAATACTTTTGCTAGAATGCTCTGTGTAGGACATTGGATTGGTTGGACGGTTTCCATTGAGTAACCACTCGGTCTATCTATGGTATATGGCGTCGGGCCCCGGCCGGACCTACTGCTATATGCTATGCGGCGGATAGGGGGTGTTACAACCATGGGGGGATTTAGGTGGGGTTGGTTGTGGTGATTGAGATTGAGAAGGTTGGTGAGATTCCGAAAGAGGGGAAGAGGGGATGTCAGTGATATCAATTTGTAGAGAAGGTGCAGGAGAGGGAGCTGGAGTAGGAATATGAACAAGTTGTTGTGGTTGTTATTGTGGTTGTTGTTATGGTTGTTGAAGAGAAGGAATGGTGGAAGAGGATGGAGATTGGTGTGCCATCTGAGGATGAGGTTGGATGGCAAAAGTGATGGAGGTGGAGGAGGGATCTCATTAGTAGGGTGGGAAGTGGCTGGATCAGCCCTAGTACTCCCAGAAGCCCTGGTGGAAGAGGAGGGAGCCTTGGGGGGCTTGGTGATGGTCCTTTCCCACCTGCCAAAAAGGGCACAGGTGAGCCTCTTACAGGCATTGATGAATATGGTCTGGGAGACCAGGGATTCAACAGCTTTATCCTTTAGGAAGATCCCTAATATCCTTCCAAAGCAAACCACTTTTTTGTATTCTTTTTCTTAATCAGATCAAACATGATCTGAGCCCAGTTCACCTTTTTCTTGTTAACCACTGCACACATGACCAGGAATTGGTGCCTGGTTATGTAGTCATGGGCAGTGTGCTTGCCCAACAATACTTTTCCCACAATATCTGCTAGGAATTTAAATTCAGCAGAGTGGTGTTTCTTAAGCAGTTTGTTAGGGGTTAGTCCAGAATAACCCATCATACTTAGCATTATATCAAACTCCTCAATATCCATTTTCAATTCTTCTTCACCATTACTTAATCCAAAAATTTCTGTTAAAACGACGGGGGTGAGGGAAACAACATTACCGACTATAGTTCCAGTCATGGTGTTGTCATCTGTTGTAGAAGTATACACCCACTCTCTGATCTCAGTGGTAGATATCTTCATTCTAGTGGACAACAGAGTTTTCAGTTGCTGGTCTTCAAGTAGTTGCAGGATTTCCAGAAAGATTGGGTCAGAATGCTGGAAGTAATCGAAATCGACATCAAAGCCAGTGTCGAATTTCATTGCCGCAAGATTTCTTGCTGGAATCGCCATTAGAGTACCTGCAAGAGAAAAACGACGATCAAGTGCAAAGGAACTGAAAGCGCGGGATGGAGGTCGAAGAAAACCTAGATATAAGGTTTTCCAGAATATGAATCGACAAACTCCGTTCCACGAAAAATAAAATAATTATTCGATCTGAGGTCGACGAAATAATTTGTAGTTAAATAATTTGTCGAGCTTAGTCTGAAGATTTGAAGACATTTCGTCGAGCTCCATTCGATGAAAGTTTTCTGAAGTAGATTCGTCGATATCTGGTCGACGAACAAAACTTCACTCATAGAGAGTTCGTCGATCTCCATTCGACGAATATCTTAAGAACTTTCCCCAGTTCGTCGAACTCCGTTCGACAAACTTTGGCAAATTCGTCGAGTGCAGACAGAAATTAAACTAAGGCTTCTTCATTGATCATTCCAAATTGATTTATAAAGAACAGGTGATTTCTTTCATCCAAGGGTTTGGTGAAAATATCAGCTCTTTGTAAATCAGTGTAGATATAGACAAGTTTAATTTTGTTTTTGTCTACACACTCTCTAATGAAATATGCCTAATGTCTATATGCTTAGTCATACTGTGATGTATTGGATTTTATGCTATGTCTATAGCACTTGTGTTATCACATAAGAGAGTTGAATTATTTAAGTTGAAGCCATAGTCTAGGAGTTGGTTTTGGATCCATAGCTTCTGGGAACAGTAACTGCCAGCTGCTATATATTCTGCTTCAGCAGTTAATGTGGACACAGATGACTGCTTCTTACAAAACCAAGAGACTAATCTCATACCAAAGAACTGGCAAGTTCCGGAGGTACTTTTTCTGTCTACCCTACATCCAGCAAAGTCAGCATCTGAGTATCCAGTTAACTCAAATTCTGACTCAGTAGGATGCTATAGGCCTAGACTGGGATAACTCTTTGTATATCTCAAAATTCTTTTTAGAAAAATTAGGTGAGATTCTTTAGGGTTCACTTGGAATCTAGCATAAAGGCATGTGGCAAACATGATATCAGGTCTGCTAGCTGTAAGATATAATAGTGACCCAACAATTCCCCTATATAACTTCTAGTCAACAGGTTTCCCATGTGGATCAGAATCTATTACAACATTAGTAGCCATATGTGTTTTTTTTGCTGAGGCATCAACCATCCCAAAATTTTTAAGAATCTCTTTAGCATACTTAGCTTGGGAGATGAAGATGTCATCAGGTAGCTGCTTCACTTGGAGACCAAGGAAGTAGGAGAGCTCACCCATGCTACGCATCTCAAACGTAGAATGCATGAGGTCAGAAAACCTCTTGCATAGTTTAGAGTCAGTAGATCCAAATATGATGTCATCCACATAGATTTGTACTAACAAGATTTTATCCTTATGGTGTCTAGTGAATAGTGTTTTATCTACTATACCTCTAGTGAATTCATGCTCTAACAGAAAGCTAGCTAAGGTCTCATACCAAGCTCTTGGAGCTTGCTTTAGACCATAAAGAGCTTTATGAAATTTAAATACATGATAAGGATGGGTTGGAGAGATGAAACCTGGAGGTTGTTCAACATAGACTTCTTCTTTTAGTACTCCATTCAGAAAAGCACTCTTTACATCCATCTGATATACCTTGAACTTCTTGTAGGCAGCATAGGCAAGAAAGATTCTGATTCACGTCTATGCCTTCTTCTTGCCTATATCCTTGAGCAATAAGCCTAGACTTGTTCCTCATAATTGCACCTTGGGTATCTAGTTTATTTCAATATACCCATTTGGTTCCAATGACTGGGTAGTCTTTGGGTCTTGGAACCAAATCCCAAACTCTATATCTCTCAAACTGGTTGAGTTCCTCTTGCATTGGAATGATCCAGTGGGGATCTTGCTTAGGATCTGTTAAGGATTGAGGCTCAACTTGAGAGAGAAAACAGGCATGCATCAAGTCTTGGTTGAGTTGATGCCATGTTTGTACACCTACTATTATGGCTCCAATCACTTGGGATCTAGGGTGATCCCTTAGTGTGACAAGATCAGTGGGTGGAGTTGGTTCAACAACAATATTTTGATTTAATTCCTCTTGTGGAATTATGTTTGTTGTTGGATGAAGTTCAGTCACTTCAGTGCTTTCTTCTTCACTGTCTTCATCAAACTGTGGAGAAGGATGTGTTGGAGCCTCTTGGGTGAGGTTTAGTCCATCCAATTTCTAACACAAGTGAGGTACATGCAAAGGATTACTGGTAGAAATCTATTTCTCCTTATAATACATGTTAGTTTCATCAAAGGTAACATGTATAGATTCCTCAATTTTTAAAGTTGATTTATTGAACACCTTATAAGCTTTGCTTACTTGGGAATATCCTAGAAAGATTCCCTCTTCAGCCTTAGCTTCAAACTTTCTAATGTATTTCTTGTTATTATTATGTATATAGCATACACATACAAATGCTTTAAAATAGGTGATTTTAGGTTTCTTCCCTTTAAATAATTCATATGGAGTCCTATTCTTTAGTTTATGTATCAAATTTCTGTTCAGTACATAATTTGCTGTGCTTACAGCCTCTGCCCAAAAGAATAGGGGCATGTAAGCATCTGAAAGTAATGTGCCTGCAACTTCAATTAGAGTCCTATTTTTCCTTTCAGCAACCCCATTTTGTTGGGGAGTTCTAGGAGCTGAGAAGCAGTGTTTTATACCTTCCTTCTCACAGAACTCATGCATAAGAAGAGACTCAAACTCTGTACCATGATCACTTCTGATCAATGCAACATGAGTAGAGTACTCAATATGTATGGTCCTGAGAAAATCTGTATTAACTTTAAAGGTATCTGACTTAGATCTCAGAAAGAACACCCAAGTGAACCTTGAGAAGTCATCTACAAAAACTAAAGTGTAGGATTTCCCTCCTAGGCTTTGTACTGCAATGGGTCCAAATAGATCCATATGTAGCAAATACAGAATCCTAGGTGAATCACTTTTATTAACTGACTTAAAGCTAGATTTAGTTTGCTTGCCTAGTTGACAAGCCCTCCAAAGGCCTTCCTTCTTGTAAGGACCAGAAAGTAAACCTCTTACAAGACTGTCTTTAGATAGCCTAGCAATGTTTTTGATGTTTACATGTCCTAGTTTTTTATGCCATAATTCATTTTGATTGCAAACTATATTAAGCAAACAAATGTCTGAATTGGCAGAATAAAAATCAACTAAATAAATGTTTCCTTGTTTATTTCCAATTAAAACATTTTGTTTTTCTTTATTAGAAATAATGCAAGTATTTGAGTTGAAATGTACCTGATAACCTTAATCACATAATTGGCTTATGGAGATGAGATTATGTTTGAGTCCTCTTACATAAGTCACTTTCTTGAAGGTGACTGCTCCAATTTTTACTTCTCCATAGCCTTCTGACTGGCCACACTTTGAATCACCAAAGATTACCTTTGGTCCCAGCTTGGACTTGTAGTTGATTAAATTGTCCTTGCTGCCAGTCATATGTTTGGAGCATCCACTGTCCATGTACCATAGTTGATTAACTACTGGATAGCCCTTTTCCTACAATGAAATTAGTTAGTTGTTCTTGACCCAGGTTACCTTGGGTCCTTTACATTGTTGATATGAAAAACTAGATATCACAAAAAATTCTGGTTGAGATTTGTATCCTAATGGATGATATCTTCTGGGTGGAATTGTCCAATCAGCTAATGGATTAAATGGTTTTCTAGATTTAATGGAGTGGCTGTTATGGTTATAATTTTTGTTAAGTCTTTTCGGGTTTGATGAAATGTTGTGAGTTCATCGACCAGAGTTCGACGAATTGGGATGAGATTGTCGATCTCTGCCCGAAGAATGAACATAGTCATTTTATATGCCCTACGTTCGTCGATCACTGCTCGATGAACCATACAAAGTTCATCTATCACAGTAAGACGAATAATTATAATTAAACTCTGCATTCAGAGTTCGCCGAATAGAGTTCAACGAACTGGCCACATTTCGTCGATCTGAGTTCGATGAAATCTGCTAAACTTCATTTTTACCTAAGGTTTTCTGATTTCTGTTATTTTGACTTTTTGAGTTAGGCATTTGTTCTGTGGTTTGTTTGTTGGTTATTATTTCTTTCCCTTTAGCAGAAACAAATTTAATGGGTGTGGATAAAATATTCTTCTTGAGAATGGGGGGCAAACTTGATGATGCACCCAAGCCAAGCTTGTCATTTAGTCTAGCATTAACAGTGCTTGTAATGTCCATCAGCTTGAGACTTCTCCCATTGAGAGATTCCTCAAGTTGTTTGGCCTCACGTAGCTCAGTTTTTAAAGCAATAATTTGTTCATTAGCTAATGTGAGTTCATCTTTTAGCCTATTGTTTTAAGAAATAACATTTTCTTGGTTTCCTAGTCTTTCCCTAAGTGTCTTAATTTCTTTTTCTGAATTTATCAAATCAATGCACATGGTTTTAAATTCAGATTTGAATGAATCAGAACTATAATCAAAAGTAGAAAGTACATGGTCAGCTTCAGATTCTGAAGCTTGTTCACTGTCAGATGCATCTTCATCTAACTGGCTTCTGGAGGCATCAATGGCCATGAGGCACACTTCTTTGGCCCTTGCCTCTTCTTCTTCTTCACTAGAGCTGGAAGATGAGGATTCATCTTCCATTTCACTCCAGCTTTTAGCTACAAATCCTTTCCTCCTTATTTTTATATTTGCTAGAGGAAGGCCTACTGCTTTGCTGTCTTCTAGAATACTTCTCTCTTCTCTTCTCCTTCTTCTGATTTTTTGGACATTCTGAGAGGAACTGTCCAGGTTTCCTCCTGCACCAAAGCAAACCACTTCTTTAGTGGGGTTTTGTCATACCTTGGCTTGTCATCCTGCCTGGATGACTTTATTCTGAACTCTTTCTTTGCCATTTTGTAGAATCTTCTAGAAAATAGACTCATCAACTCTTCATTGATTGTTGGAGTCTCTGTCTCCTCAGCAGCCTTAAATGCAATGTTGTGCTCCTTCCTTGCTGGTGGAGGTGTTCTCTGCTAAGCTGGTTCTCTGGATTTATTGAGCTGCTCATAGGACTTTAGTTTTCCTAAAAGAGATTCAGTGGAAATCTCATTTGGCTTCTAGCCTCCTTGATGGCCAGATCCTTGAATCCCATGAGCTTGGAAAGCACATGAGGATTTTGTCATTCACCTCAGTGAGGGCGATGTCCTTGTCCAATATCTTTAGCTCATTGATGATTGAACTCAGCCTGTTGTACATATCAGCAACTGATTTTGTTTCCTCCTTCTTGAAATTCTCATATTGTGATATGAGGTTGGATCTTCTATCTTTTCTTTCATCAGCAGATCCATCCACCATTTGATTTAGAGAATCCCAGATGGCCTTGGCTGATGTGCACTCAGCCACTTTCTGAAAATGTCATCTGACATTATTTGGGCCAGAATGTTCATGGCCTTGGCATCAACAACCTTTGATTTCTTCCGGCTTCAGTCCACTCAGGTGGTGGAACTGCATTTGTGCTTGAAGCTGCTGTTGATGTAGAGGCAGTGGCTTGAGGAGGACCTGTCAAGATGGAATTGTAGATATCCTCACCAATAGAGTTCATATATAATTTAATTCTTTCTTCTAGATGGCAAACTTGTTTAGATTGCATACTGGAGGTTTGGTGCTTGCATAGTCTTTGTTCTGTGCCATGCTGTATGTATAATCTTAATAGAACTATAAAGCAGATCTAACTCAGGATCTTTAGTTCAAGGTTTGTTGGGTACGTTGGTTTAAATGTACCTGATTTGAAGAAGCCTCACCCTACTCAATGATATACATCAAAATGTATTTGATGTGGTTTGAGTTTAGTTGTGCAGGTCAAGTATTTACAGGGCAATTTGAAAAGTTTCTAAGTCCATGTGTCGACATCCAGAAAAAGTGTCGACACTTAAGAATACTTGTGTCGACACCCAGGCAAGCAGTGTCGACACTTGGAGTACATGTGTCGACACCAGTGATGCAGAGTCGACACCAGACAGAAAGTGTCGACACATACAGGTTGTCGACACTCAATGAAGAGAAGTCCAGAGAAGCAGTGTCGACACTTAGAAGCAGTGTCGACACACAAAGGAACTGTGTCTACATCAGAAAGTGTCGACACTTGGAGGCTGTGTCGACACTCAGCAAATTTCAACAGAGTCTAAGTATAAGTGTCGACATAATGAGGAATGTATCGACACACAGTAGAAGACACATCACTTGAAGAAAGTGTCGACACAAGAAAGAATGTGTCGACACTCAACAAAGACTCAATACATGAAGAATGTGTCGACACTTAGCAAAGTTCAACAAAATTCTAAATACAAGTGTCGACACAAAGGAGATGTGTCAACACTCAGCAAAAGTCTCAACAGAAGAAGGAATGTGTCGACACTAAGAATATGTGTCGACACGCAGAAAGTATCAACACAGAAGGTATGTGTCGACACCAAGAAGATGTGTCGACACTGAACAAGTTCAACATATGAAGATGTGTCGACACAAAGGAGTTGTGTCGACACTTACAAGAATTCAACAAAGTACTGAAGAACAAGAAGTTGTGTCGACACACAATATCAATGTCGACACATATTGAAGAAGCTATGTTGATAAGTGAATTCTACAACACAAGGAGTTGTGTCGACACCTTGAAGGCTAGTGTCGACACTTAGTCAACTTGTGTCGACACTTAGTCTATAAGTGTCGACACTTAAAGACAGACTATCTCGACACTTTCAGACAGTTACAGATACTTCAAGAACTGACTGGATGACTTGACAGCTGCCATTCCAACCGGTCTACTACAACTGTCAGAGTTGTCAAAAAGCTGTTAGGAACCGGATCAGCCGGTCACCATGAAGAAGGCCTATATATAGGTTTACTCTGTCAACAGAAGAAGAGGATTCAACACAGATTAACACAAATCAGTTGAAGTGATCTGAAGATCTAAAAAGTTGGAGAGAGAGCTCCATCCAAAAAGACAGCCGTTGGAACCGGGCTGTGAAGAAGGGTTCAGACCTAGTTCTGAATCTTAAGTTGCAGTGATTGAAGATCAGCTGCAGAGAATCAATCCTATTGTGTTCTACATTCAAGAAGCTTTGAAGAAAGCCAAATGAGGTTGATCTCAGCAGAGTTCTTCCAAGAGCTCATCAAGAACCTGTCAACTCATCTCTCTTTTTCTGAGTTGTAGGTATATACACTTTGTATTCTTATTTTCTTGTAGGATCCTTAGGGATCTGAGTTGTAAGCCTATAATTATAAAGGCTGAGTGGTAGGGCCTGTGTGCCTGAGTGTAGGAGATCTATTTCTCTGAGTGTAGGCCTGTTGTGTCTGAGTGTAGGCCTTGTGGCTGAGTGTAGGTCTTTGGAGAATACTGAGTTATAGGGCCTTGGGCCTGAGCTGTAGGAACCTGTTTGGGGTTCTGAGTGTAAGATCTGAGGATCTGAGATAGTGGAGGAGTTTGGCCGAATCTAGTACACTACTAGATAGGCGAAGGGGGAAAGTGGATGTACCCAAACCTTGGGGAACCACTATAAATCTGTGTGTTCACTGTGTGCATGTTTGATTATGTGATTGATGATTGATTGCTGTGAAGAAATAATTATAACTCTGTGATATAATCTGCAATCTTCCTAAAAAGTCTAAAAAGATTTAGTCACCTATTCACCCCCCTCTAGGTGATTAGGTACAATTTCTTTCAAGTGGTATCAGAGCCAGGTTACTCAAAAAGGACTTAACTGTCTGAGTAGAACCTGTTGGCAGATTCAGTATAAGTAAAGTGCAGAATCAAGAAAATCAAGAAACATGGGTTCAACAGAGAATCATAAGGAACTTGGATCCATGAAGTTGCCCATTTGCAGAAAAGAGATTTTTGGCATCTGGAAAGAAAGGGTGAGACTATTTATGGAAGCCTCAGACCCTAGAATATATATCACAGTTAAAGAAGGGTCATATGTGCCTATGAAGGTTTCAGTCCTGGATGCAAATCAGAGAACACCTAAGGATTTTTCTGAAATGACAAAAGATGAGATTATTCTGGCCACCATGGACAAGAGGGCTCAGAATATCATTGTGAGTGTCATAGATGATGCTACCTTTCAGAACTTGATACACTGTAAGACATCTAAGGAGATGTGGGATACCTTGATAGTGTATATGGAGGGTTCTGAAGAAGTAAGGCAGGACAGAAAGTCTTTGTTAAACCAGGAATATGAAAGTTTCAGGCAAGGCAGGTCTGATAGCATAACAGAATGCTATAAGAAATTCTATAGGATAGTTAATGAGTTAATGTCCTATAGAAGAGATTTCAGTAATTATGAGCTAAATGATAAGTTCTTGAGGTCCCTAACAAAGGATTGGGACACCAAGATCTGTGCCATTAGGGAAATGGCCAAGTTAGCAGATATCCCTCATCCAACATTATTTGGAAAACTGCTATCCTATGAGATGCAGTTAATGGTGAGGAAAGAAGAGGAAAAGACTACAAGAAGTGAGCACAAAGAAAGAGCAGTGGCATTCAAAACAGAAGCCACCAAGAAATACAAAAGTAAGTCTCCATCTCCACCTCCAAAGGTTGCTGAGACTGAGGTAGATGAATCAGAAGGCAGGAATTCTGAAAGCAGTGAGAGTGATGAGGACTTTGCAGCTTTCACAAGACACTTTCAGAAGTTCCTAAAGAAGAAATAGTGGAGGACTAAGCCATCCACAACACAGAGGTCCTCAAAGAATGACAGAAGAAAGCCCAAGACAAGTAGAACTACATCTTCAAAGATAGTTTGTTATTGTTGTAACAAACAAGAACATGTTATTGCAGACTGTCCAGAGAAAAGGAAAGAGTCTAATGATAAAAAGAAGACTCAATTCAAGGGCAAGAAGGAAAGGTCCTTTGTTGCCAGGAAGGACAAAGGCCTGTCAGACATGTCATCTTCAGAAACTGAGTCAGAAGCTGAAGCATACATAGGACTGTTTGCTGAAGAAGAGGAAGAGGAGTTCATCCAGATAATGAACTCTATATATGAACAAGAGGACAATCAGTGCCAAGGACTGATGGCCTTAACAGAAGGTGACAAAATCCAGGATCAGCCTGGACCTAGTAAGGTACAAAATTGTTCTTTAAGTTCAATTTCTTGTGCTAGTTCAGAATCAGATTCATCATCATCAAGTGATGAGAGTGCATCTGAGTCTGAAGGGGATATTCATAAGTTGATTGATGAATATAGAGTTCTGTTGCAAGCATTTAAGAAAAGAAAATCCTTGAATAAGAGTCAGGCTAAGGAGATTGCAAGTCTCAAAGTGGCTGCAACTGAGTTTGACAAGCTGATTTATCAAAAGTTAAATGAAATAGCCAGACTGAAGAACATAACTGTTATTCAGATGGGAACTATAACATTCAAGAATGATCAAATCAGAAATCTGGAGATTAGTCTTCAGAAGGAGAGAGATATTATTGCTAGGTTTTCTAAACCAAAGTCTGTTCTACCTTTGATTGATGAGTTTATACCTCACAAGGGTAAAGCTGGACTGAGGTTTACTAAACCGGCTAGGACTGTTTAGTCCAAGTCTAAGGGCAAAGCCCCAGCTCTCAACAAGCCAGTTGTAGTTAAAACAGCTAGGAATGTACCTAAGCAAAGGTACAATAGGTTTTAGTACTGGTGTTGTGGCAAGGTAGGCCACTTTGCCATAGACTGTTGGCATAATACTGATGCCAAAGTGAGTAGGAAACTGCCTGTTGGAAGATCTGCAGGTAGCTTTGTTAAGAGGCAAACTAACCAGCACCAAGGACCAAAGAATTCTTTGGGTTCTAAGGTCAACTAATCTGTTTTGCAGGTAAGTCCAAGTGGCCATGCCCCAATATGGTACTTGGATAGTGAATGTTCCAGACACATGACTGGAACTAGGGGATTGCTAAAGGACTACACACCAATCAAGGATGGTCCTAAAGTCACTTTGGTGGTTCTGAAAAAGGAATCATCAAGGGTTTTGGTAACATTTCTAGCACCCATATAACTATTACTAAAGTGGCTTATGTTAAAAGTTTGAAACATAACCTTATTAGTATAAGTCAATTGAGTGATTTAGGATATGACATCTCTTTTGTCAAAGATGGTTGTCATATCAGGAGGACAAATGACCAAGAGATCATTTTGACTGGTTATAGAAAGAGAAATGTCTATTGCCTAGACATTATGTGTGAGACCAATGGTTCTCCAGTGTGTCTTGTAGCTGATGAGAAAGTCTCTCATTGTGTCAAATGACACAAGAGGCTAGCCCATCTTAACTACAAGACAATTGGCCAACTCTATAGCAAAGAGTTAGTGAGGAATGGTCCTCAGGTTAAGTGTATTAAAGATGGAATATGTTCAGCTTGTCAAAAGGGCAAGCAGACTAGATCCACCTTTAATAGCATTGAAAACAAAGATGCTGTGAGGTGTTTATACCTCTTGTATATGGATCTCTTTGGTCCTATGCCAGTTCACAGCCTAGGTAGGAAGGTCTATACCTTTGTGGTTGTAGATGACTACTCAAGGTTTTCCTGGGTGTTCTTCCTTAGACAGAAATCTGAAACACCTAGTATCTTCTATAGTTTTGTCAAACAAATTCAGAATGAACTAACAGTACAGTGGTCAAGATAAGAAGTGACCATGATACTGAATTCCAGTCTGATAGTATGACAAAACTATGTGAAGAATTTGGGATATTTCAGGAATTTTTTTCACCAAGAACACCTCAGCAAAATGGCATTGCTGAGAGGAAAAATAGAACCTTGATTGAGGCTGGTAGAACTCTATTAAGTGACACATCTCTCCCAGAATATTTCTGGGCTGAGGCAGTTAATACTGCATTCCATGTAATTAATAGGGCTACCATTACTAAAAGCCACAATAAGACCCCCTATGAGATTGTGAAAGGCAGAAAACCAAATCTATCCTATTTCAGGATCTTTGGTTATAAATGCTACATACTTAACAATGGAAAGTCTTACTTGACCAAGTTTGCTGCCAAGTCCCAAGAGGGGATCTTTGTTAGGTACAGCAACAATGGTAAGGCTTATAGGGTCTAAAACTTGATTACTCAAGTTGTAGAGGAGTCAGTACATGTAGTATTTGATGAAGCTAGACTTATTAACCATGAGTTGTCTAGAAGTATTTGCAGCTCCACAAGTGTGACTAAGAAGATGGACAAGCTCACTATTGAAGAAGAATCTACTGCAAGTCAGCAAGTGAATGATAGTGGCTATTGTCCAGGGGGAGTACTACATGTACCAAATGTAGAAGAAGACCAAGGAGTGCAGCAAGTTGAAGAAGCTGAAGGAGTTCAACCTGAAGTCAGGCTGCCTCCAGCTAATAGACATCTAAGAGATCATCCAGCAGATCTAATCATTGGTGATCTAAGACAAGGGGGTACAAACAAGGAGCAGGAATCTGAGTGCAACACTCTACTCCAGTTTCTATCCCATGTAGAGCAACGAGAAGAAGATCCTAGACCCTCATTGGATTGAGGCAATGCAAAAGGAGCTGAATCAGTTCAAGAGATTCAAAGTCTGGGAGCTTGTTCCTAAACAAAAGACCACAATATAATTGGAACCAAGTGGATCTTTAGGAACAAGATGGATGAACATGGAGTGATTATTAAGAACAAAGCTAGACTTTTTGCTAAAGGATAGGCAGGAAGAAGATTGACTTTGATCAAACCTTTGATCCAGTAGCCAGATTGGAAGCCATAAGAATGTTCCTGACCTATGCAACCTATCAAGGATTTAAAGTTTACCAAATGGATGTTAAGTCAGCCGTTCTGAATGGTAATCTGAAAGAAGAGTTCTATGTGGAACAGCCATCAGGTTTTGTTGATTCAACTCAACCTAATTATGTCTATAGACTTAGGAAGGCTTTGTATGAGTTAAAACAAGCCCCAAGGGCTTGGTATGAAACCCTGTCTAGTTTCCTCATTGAGAATAAATTCACAAGGGGGAAAATAGACAAGACTCTATTTCTTAGGAATCCCGAGGCAAGATCATACTAGTCCAAATATATGTAGATGACATCATATTTGGGTCTACTGAAAGTAGTTTTTGCAAAAAAGTTTGCAAAACTAATGCAAGGACAATTTGAGATGAGCAGTATGGGGGAACTTAAGTTCTTCTTGGGTCTCCAAGTTAGACAGACTGAGAATGGTTTTTCCATATGCCAGTCTAAGTTCACCTTAGAACTTATAAGGAAGTATGGTATGGATTCATCCAGTACCATGAAAACTTCTATGGGGTCAAGTATGTCCTCTTAGCAAAGATGATGCAGGGAAACCTGTAGATGAGACTTTGTATAGAGGGATAGTTGGCTCCCTTCTATATTTGACTGCAAGTAGACCAGATATCATGTATGCTATATGTGTCTGTGCTAGGTACCAAGCAAGCCCTAAAGAGTCTCATTTGACAGCAGTCAAAGAATACTGAGATATCTTAAGGGCACTCCTTATCTAGGCGTTTGTTACCCTAGGAATGGAGACTTTGAACTGACAGGTTATTCAGATGCAGATTTTGCAGGCTGCAAAGAAGATAGAAAAAGTACAACTGGAACCTGTCAATTCCTAGGTGGAAGACTGATATCATGGAGTAGCAAAAAGCAAACAAATGTGGCTATCTCCACAGCAGAATCAGAGTATGTGGCTGCAGGAAGTTGCTGTGCTCAACTTCTATGGATACAACATCAGCTTGATGATTATGGTATTCAAGTAAGTAGAACACCACTGTTTTATGATTCTACTAGTGCTATATCTATTGCAAACAATTCTATTTCCCATAGTAGAACTAAACATATTGAAATAAAATATCATTTTCTAAGGGAACATGTAGAAAAAGAAGATATATCACTAGAGTATGTAAATACAGATAATCAACTAGCTGATATGTATACTAAGCCTTTAGAAGAAACCAAGTTCAATAGGTTTAAAATTGAATTAGGTATGATAAACTTAGACAAAGTTTATAGAAATGGCTAAGTAAAATAGTGTCGACACACAGAGTTGTCAGTGTCGAGACAGAGAATTGGTGTCGACACTTCAGGGAAAAGGTGTCGACACATCTAGGAATTTGGTGTCGACACTTCAGAAAATTAGTGTCGACACATACAGGGTAGGTGTCGACACATCCAAGGTGGTGTCGACACTTAGACTTTATACAGAATTAGTGAAGTAAAGTCTCGACCAAGTGTCGAGCTAAGCGGTGTCGACACATAAACAAGTGTCGACAAATACATTCTGTCGACTAAACTTGTGTCGACACATAGTTGTCGAGACATTATAAGTCTGTGTCGACACTTTTCAACAGTGTCGACACAATTTGAGTTTCTTGACGCGCCCTTTCATCTTCAATCCTAGAAAGGTATAAATAGGATTTCGCCATTGTCTGTCGACATGCTCACTAAAGTTTCGAGACCAAACTTGTGTGTCGACACCTCTCTTCTATCAATTCAAATTCTTCAAACCCTAATGGCGCCAAAGCTCGAAGAGAACGTAAATGAAGGATATGAACTGGTGCGGCATGCATTTGATGATGCAGAACCAGAGATCAAGGATGTGGTAACCCTAGTTGCAAACTCAGGGTTAGATTTTCTTGTTTCAGAGTCAACCAAAATATGGAAGAAATAAGTTCTAGAATTTCTGAATGGCGCAACCCTAGACGAATCTGGATTAAAGATCAAGTCAAGGGTTCATGGAGAAAAGGTGAAGATCTCACCTAAAAGTCTGAGAAAGATACTTCAGTTACTAAGGACTAAGGAAGAAGAGAATGTTTCTGCTTCTAAAACTAGGGAAGCATTAACTTGGTGTGGTTTGGATTCCAATATGAAAATTGGATCAGTGTTCAATAGAAAGGGGATGAACAACCAAGGCAAATTTCTCTCTGAAATTGTTGTCAAGGTGATCTTGAGTAAGCCTGGTGGGCTTGACAGAGTTTCAGCCCATATGTTCAGTCTCATGACAAGAATTATCTTCACACTGCAAACTGATTGGTCTGTAGTAGTATTTGAGAAAATTAAGGAGAGCCTGAAGAAACCCAATTTGGGTAGGATACTAAGTCTTTACTTGGCTGGTAGTATACCAGAAGTAATGAGCCAAGCTGCAGGATCAAAGATCAATCACATGAGGAAGATGGACATGAGAATCTTCTCAAGATGGGATACGGTCTTGACCAAGGAATTGCCTACTCCTGAGAAAATAACTCCACAAAAGAAGAAGAAGAAGACAGCCCCTGTGGCTCAAGATTCCTCTTGCAGCTCTGAGGAGCAAGTTGTCTTCACTCCTGATGAAGAAGACACTGGGAATGCTGGGAAGTCTCCAGCTATACAAGATGATGCAGAGAGGCAGGGGGAGCTACCTCAGGCTAGCCCAATACACCAGGATTCCATCCAGGGGGAGCCTCTAGTAGTGGAAGAGCCAACTCCACTAGAAAGTGAACAAGCCACTCAAACTATACTTGAGGTAATCACTGAGATTAATGCATTAGATTTTCAATTTGAGGATGATGTTTTGTCTGATTCATTACATAATGTTAATCAGCAAACTCCAACACATAGCCAACCCCCAGATGTTGTCATGGAGGACACATCTGTTGCAGCTCAAGAAATATCTGATCAATTTGTTGATGAGCCAAGAGTTTCTCCAGCCCATCCTCCACAGGAATTTACAATGGAAGATCTCTTCCTTAATCTGGATCAAACAGACTTTGAGAAAGCAAGTGCTGCTGGTGAGGGGGAGAATGCTCATGTTGAGGGGGAGCAAGTAGTAATTCTAAAAGAAACTGCAAGGAAAGAACCTGAGAAGCTAAAGGATGTTGAGGAGCTACCTAGGGAGAGGGTAGAAATAGCAAGCACATCAGCTTCTGAAGATGAGGAGGTTGCAAGAGCAAAGAAAAGGAAATTCCAATTCTTTAAAAGAAGGAGCCAAAATTATAAGAAAGCTCTGCAAACCATTGCACCACAGCCTACCCCACAGCCAGCACCATCAACAGATTTCAGTTCTTTGACGGTTGCATTACAGATAAAGCTTGATGAGCAAAGACAAGCTATTGAAAAGTATGTAGATGAAGGGCAAAAGTCTTTACAATTTGATCTGGCCCAAGACATTAAGTATATAAGATTTGAAATGAATTAGAATAAGAAGGAGATGACTGACTGCTTCCACAAGGGAGGAAATGCAGTAGTCTATCTAGCTACTCATCAGGAGAAAATCAAAGCTCAAGTGGATGACATTGCACTGAAGCAAGGCTATGTTCTGGAGAACCAGCTCAGGATGAATGAAAATTTGACTGCTTCACACAATGAAATTGTCACAGAGATGAATAATATAGCTGTTGGACAGACTACATCTACTGCTACTGCTAAGGAAGAGTTTGATAAACCTTTACAAGAGGGTATAACTGCTGTTACTTCTGCTATTGAAAACTCTCAGCAATTGATAACTGAAAAACTCCAAAGGTTGAAACCTTTCTTTAAACATGGAGTAAACTATTTGGATGCCCAAATAAGATTTCAAAAGGATGATCTGAGTGATCACATGTAAAGAGAAGTCCTACAAATCCTTTCTCCTTATTTTTATATTTGCTAGAGGAAGGCCTACTGCTTTGTTGTCTTCTAGAATCCTTCTCTCTTCTCTTCTCCTTCTTCTGATTTTCTGGACATTCTGAGAGGAACTGTCCAGGTTTCCTGCAGCCAAAGCAAACCACTTCTTTAGTGGGGGTTTTGTCATACCTTGGCTTGTCATCCTGCCTGGATGACTTTCTTTTGAACTCTTTCTTTGCCATTTTGTAGAATCTTCTAGAAAATAGACTCATCAACTCTTCATTGATTGTTGGAGTCTCTGTCTCCTCAGCAGCCTTAAATGCAATGTTGTGCTCCTTCCTTGCTGGTGGAGGTGTTCTCTGCTAAGCTGGTTCTCTGGATTTATTGAGCTGCTCATAGGACTTTAGTTTTCCTAAAAGAGATTCAGTGGAAATCTCATTTTGGCTTCTAGCCTCCTTGATGGGCCAGATCCTTGAATCCCATGAGCTTGGAAAGCACATGAGGATTTTGTCATTCACCTCAGTGAGGGTGATGTCCTTGTCCAATATCTTTAGCTCATTGATGATTGAACTCAGCCTGTTGTACATATCAGCAACTGATTTTGTTTCCTCCTTCTTGAAATTCTCATATTGTGATATGAGGTTGGATCTTCTATCTTTTCTTTCATCAGCAGATCCATCCACCATTTGATTTAGAGAATCCCAGATGGCCTTGGCTGATGTGCACTCAGCAACTTTCTGAAAAATGTCATCTGACATTGTTTGGGACAGAATGTTCATGGCCCTGGCATCAACAACCTTTGATTTCTTCCGGGCTTCAGTCCACTCAGGTGGTGGAACTGCGTTTGTGCTTGAAGCTACTATAGATGTAGAGGCAGTGGCTTGAGGAGGACCTGTCAAGATGGAATTGTAGATATCCTCACCAATAGAGTTCATATATAATTTAATTCTTTCCTTCTAGATGGCAAACTTGTTTAGATTGCATACTGGAGGTTTGGTGCTTGCATAGTCTTTGTTCTGTGCCATGTTGTATGTATAATCTTAATAGAACTATAAAGCAGATCTAACTCAGGATCTTTGGTTCAAGGGTTGTTGGGTACATTGGTTTAAATGTACCTGATTTGAAGAAGCCTCACCCTACTCAATGATATACATCAAAATGTATTTGATGTGGTTTGAGTTTAGTTGTGCAGGTCAAGTATTTACAGGGCAAGTTGAAAAGTTTCTAAGTCCATATATCGACATCCAGAAGAAAAGTGTCGACACTTAAGAAGACTTGTGTCGACACCCAGGCAAACAGTGTCGACACTTGGAGTACTTGTGTCGACACCAGTGATGCAGAGTCGACACAAGACAGAAAGTGTCGACACATACAGGTTGTGTCGACACTCAATGAAGAGAAGTCCAGAGAAGCAGTGTCGACACTTAGAAGCAGTGTCGTCACCCAGAGGAACTGTGTCTATATCATAAAGTGTCGACACTTGGAGGCTGTGTCGACACTCAGCAAATTTCAACAGAGTCTAAGTATAAGTGTAGACATAATGAGGAATGTGTCGACACACAGCAGAAGACTCAGCACTTGAAGAAAGTGTCGACACAAGAAAGAATGTGTCGACACTCAGCAGAAGACTCAATACATGAAGAATGTGTCGACACTAGGAGGCTGTGTCGACACTTAACAAAGTTCAACAAAATTCTAAGTACAAGTGTCGACACAAAGGAGATGTGTCGACACTCAGCAAAAGTCTCAACAGAAGAAGGAATGTGTCGACACTAAGAATATGTGTCGACACTCAGAAAGTATCAACACAGAAGGCATGTGTCGACACCAAGAAGATGTGTCGACACTGAACAAGTTCAACACATGAAGATGTGTCGACACAAAGGAGTTGTGTCGACACTTACAAGAATTCAACAAAGTACTGAAGAACAAGAAGTTATGTCGACACACAATATCAATGTCGACACATATTGAAGAAGCTATGTCGATAAGTGAATTCTACAACACAAGGAGTTGTGTCGACACCTTGAAGTCTAGTGTCGACACTTAGTCAACTTGTGTCGACACTTAGTCTATAAGTGTCGAAACTTAAAGACAGACTGTCTCGACACTTTCAGACAGTTACAGATACTTCAAGAACTGACTGGATGACTAGATAGCTGCCATTCCAGCCGGTCTACTGCAACTGTTAGAGTTGTCAGAAAGCTGTTAGGAACCGGATCAGCCGATCACCATGAAGAAGGCCTATATATAGGCTTACTCTGTCAACAGAAGAAGATGATTCAACACAGATTAACACAAATCAGTTGAAGTGATCTGAAGATCTAAGAAGTTGGAGAGAGAGAGCTCCATCCAAGAAGACAGCCGTTGGAACCAGGCTGTGAAGAAGGGTTCAGACCTAGTTTTGAATCTTAAGTTGCAGTGATTGAAGATCAGCTGCAGAGAATCAATCCTATTGTGTTCTACATTCAAGAAGCTTTGAAGAAAGCCAAGTGAGGTTGATCTCAGCAGATTTCTTCCAAGAACTCATCAAGAACCTGTCAACTTATCTCTCTTTTTCTAAGTTGTAGGTATATACACTTTGTATTCTTATTTTCTTGTAGGATCCTTAGGGATCTGAGTTGTAAGCCTGTAATTATAAAGGCTGAGTGGTAGGGCCTGTGTGCCTGAGTGTAGGAGATCTATTTCTCTGAGTGTAGGCCTGTTGTGTCTGAGTGTAGGCCTTGTGGCTGAGTGTAGGTCTTTGGAGAAGACTGAGTTGTAGGGCCTTGGGCCTGAGCTGTAGGAACCTGTTTGGGGTTCTGAGTGTAAGATCTGAGGATCTGAGATAGTGGAGGAGTTTGGCCGAATCTAGTACACTACTAGATAGGCGAAGGGGAAAAGTGGATGTACCCAAACCTTGGGGAACAACTATAAATCTGTGTGTTCACTGTGTGCATGTTTGATTATGTGATTGATGATTGATTGCTGTGAAGAAATAATTATAACTCTGTGGTATAATCTGCAATCCGCCTAAAAAGTCTAAAAAGATTTAGTCACCTATTCACCCCCCCTCTAGGTGATTAGGTACAATTTATTTCAAGTGGTATCAGAGCCAGGTTACTCAAAAAGGACTTAACTGTCTGAGTAGAACCTGTTGGCAGATTCAGTATAAGTAAAGTGCAGAATCAAGAAAATCAAGAAACATGGGTTCAATAGAGAATCATAAGGAACTTGGATCCATAAAGTTGCCCATTTGCAGAAAAGAGATTTTTGGCATCTGGAAAGAAAGGGTGAGACTATTTATGGAAGCCTCAGACCCTAGAATATATATCACAGTTAAAGAAGGGCCATATGTGCCTATGAAGGTTTCAGTCCTGGATGCAAATCAGAGAACACCTAAGGATTTTTCTGAAATGACAAAAGATGAGATTATTCTGGCCACCATGGACAAGAGGGCTCAGAATATCATTGTGAGTGCCATAGATGATGCTACCTTTCAGAACTTGATACACTGTAAGACATCTAAGGAGATGTGGGATACCTTGATAGTGTATATGGAGGGTTCTGAAGAAGTAAGGCAGGACAGAAAGTCTTTGTTAAACCAGGAATATGAAAGTTTCAGGCAAGGCAGGTCTGATAGCATAACAGAATGCTATAAGAAATTCTATAGGATAGTTAATGAGTTAATGTCCTATAGAAGAGATTTCAGTAATTATGAGCTAAATGATAAGTTCTTGAGGTCCCTAACAAAGGATTGAGACACCAAGATCTGTGCCATTAGGGAAATGGCCAAGTTAGCAGATATCCCTCATCCAACATTATTTGGAAAACTGCTATCTTATGAGATGCAGTTAATGGTGAGGAAAGAAGAGGAGAAGACTACAAGAAGTGAGCACAAAGAAAGAGCAGTGGCATTCAAAACAGAAGCCACCAAGAAATACAAAAGTAAGTCTCCATCTCCACCTCCAAAGGTTGCTGAGACTGAGTCAGATGAATCAGAAGGCAGGAATTCTGAAAGCAGTGAGAGTGATGAGGACTTTGCAGCTTTCACAAGACACTTTCAGAAGTTCCTAAAGAAGAAATAGTGGAGGACTAAGCCATCCACAACACAGAGGTCCTCAAAGAATGACAGAAGAAAGCCCAAGACAAGTAGAACTACATCTTCAAAGATAGTTTGTTATTGTTGTAACAAACAAGAACATGTTATTGCAGACTGTCCAGAGAAAAGGAAATAGTCTAATGATAAAAAGAAGACTCAATTCAAGGGCAAGAAGGAAAGGTCCTTTGTTGCCAGGAAGGACAAAGGCCTGTCAGACATGTCATCTTCAGAAACTGAGTCAGAAGCTGAAGCATACATAGGACTGTTTGCTGAAGAAGAGGAAGAGGAGTTCATCCAGATAATGAACTCTATATATGAACAAGAGGACAATCAGTGCCAAGGACTGATGGCCTTAACAGAAGGTGACAAAATCCAGGATCAGCCTGGACCTAGTAAGGTACAAAATTGTTCTTTAAGTTCAATTTCTTGTGCTAGTTCAGAATCAGATTCATCATCATCAAGTGATGAGAGTGCATCTGAGTCTGAAGGGGATATTCATCAGTTGATTGATGAATATAGAGTTCTGTTGCAAGCATTTAAGAAAAGAAAATCCTTGAATAAGAGTCAGGCTAAGGAGATTGCAAGTCTCAAAGTGGCTGCAACTGAGTTTGATAAGCTGATTGATCAAAAGTTAAATGAATAGCCAGACTGAAGAACATAACTGTTATTCAGATGGGAACTATAACATTCAAGAATGATCAAATCAGAAATCTGGAGATTAGTCTTCAGAAGGAGAGAGATATTGTTGCTAGGTTTTCTAAACCAAAGTCTGTTCTACCTTTGATTGATGAGTTTATACCTCACAAGGGTAAAGCTGGACTGGGGTTTACTAAACCTGCTAGGACTGTTCAGTCCAAGTCTAAGGGCAAAGCCCCAGCTCTCAACAAGCCAGTTGTAGTTAAAACAGCTAGGAATGTACCTAAGCAAAGGTACAATAGGTTTGAGTGCTGGTGTTGTGGCAAGGTAGGCCACTTTGCCATAGACTGTTGGCATAATACTGATGCCAAAGTAAGTAGAAAATTGCCTGTTGGAAGATCTGCAGGTAGCTTTGTTAAGAGGCAAACTAACCAGCACCAAGGACCCAAGAATTCTTTGGGTTCTAAGGTCAACTAATCTGTTTTGCAGGTAAGTCCAAGTGGCCATGCCCCAATATGGTACTTGGACAGTGGATGTTCCAGACACATGACTGGAACTAGGGGATTGCTAAAGGACTACACACCAATCAAGGATGGTCCTAAAGTCACCTTTGGTGGTTCTGAAAAAGGAATCATCAAGGGTTTTGGTAACATTTCTAGCACCCATATAACTATTACTCAAGTGGCTTATGTTAAAGGTTTGAAACATAACCTTATTAGTATAAGTCAATTGAGTGATTTAGGATATGACATCTCTTTTGTCAAAGATGGTTGTCATATCAGGAGGACAAATGATCAAGAGATCATTTTGACTGGTTATAGAAAGAGAAATGTCTATTGCCTAGACATTATGTGTGAGACCAATGGTTCTCCAGTGTGTCTTGTAGCTGATGAGAAAGTCTCTCATTGTGTCAAATGGCACAAGAGGCTAGCCCATCTTAACTACAAGACAATTGGCCAACTCTATAGCAAAGAGTTAGTGAGGAATGGTCCTCAGGTTAAGTGTATTAAAGATGGAATATGTTCAGCTTGTCAAAAGGGCAAGCAGACTAGATCCACCTTTAATAGCATTGAAAACAAAGATGCTGTGAGGTGTTTATACCTCTTGCATATGGATCTCTTTGGTCCTATGCCAGTTCACAGCCTAGGTAGGAAGGTCTATACCTTTGTGGTTGTAGATGACTACTCAAGGTTTTCCTGGGTGTTCTTCCTTAGACAGAAATCTGAAACACCTAGTATCTTCTATAGTTTTGTCAAACAAATTCAGAATGAACTAAATAGTACAATGGTCAATATAAGAAGTGACCATGGTACTGAATTCCAGTCTGATAGTATGACAAAACTATGTGAAGAATTTGGGATATTTCAGGAATTTTCTTCACCAAGAACACCTGAGCAAAATGACATTGCTGAGAGGAAAAATAGAACCTTGATTGAGGCTGGTAGAACTTTATTAAGTGACACATCTCTCCCAGAATATTTCTGGGCTGAGGCAGTTAATACTGCATGCCATGTAATTAATAGGGCTACCATTACTAAAAGCCAAATAAGACCCCCTATGAGATTGTGAAAGGCAGAAAACAAAATCTATCCTATTTCAGGATCTTTGGTTGTAAATGCTACATACTTAACAATGGAAAGTCTTACTTGACCAAGTTTGCTGCCAAGTCCCAAGAGGGGATCTTTGTTGGGTACAACAACAATAGTAAGGCTTATAGGGTCTACAACTTGACTACTCAAGTTGTAGAGGAGTCAGTACATGTAGTATTTGATGAAGCTAGACTTATTAACCATGAGTTGTCTAGAAGTATTTGCAGCTCCACAGGTGTGACTAAGAAGATGGACAAGCTCACTATTGAAGAAGAATCTACTGCAAGTCAGTAAGTGGATGATAGTGGCTGTTGTCCAGGGGGAGTACTACATGTACGAAATGCAGAAGAAGACCAAGGAGTGCAGCAAGTTGAAGAAGCTGAAGGAGTTCAACCTGAAGTCAGGCTGCCTCCAGCTAATAGACATCTAAGAGATCAACCAGCAGATCAAATCATTGGTGATCTAAGACAAGGGGTACAAACAAGGAGCAGAAATCTGAGTGCAACACTCTACTCCAGTTTTCTATCCCATGTAGAGCCAAATAAGTTTGAAGAAGCCATCCTAGACCCTCATTGGATTGAGGCAATGCAAAAGAAGCTGAATCAGTTCAAGAGATGCAAAGTCTGGGAGCTTGTTCCTAAACAAAAAGACCACAATATAATTGGAACCAAGTGGATCTTTAGGAACAAGATGGATGAACATGGAGTGATTATTAAGAACAAAGCTAGACTTTTTGCTAAAGGATATAGGCAGGAATAAGGTATTGACTTTGATCAAACCTTTGATCCAGTAGCCAGATTGGAAGCCATAAGAATGTTCCTGGCCTATGCAACCTATCAAGGATTTAAAGTTTACCAAATGGATGTTAAGTCAGCCTTTCTGAATGGTAATCTGAAAGAAGAGGTCTATGTGGAACAACCATCAGGTTTTGTTGATTCAACTCAACCTAATTATGTCTATAGACTTAGGAAGGCTTTGTATGGGTTAAAACAAGCCCCTAGGGCTTGGTATGAAACCCTGTCTAGTTTCCTCATTGAGAATAAATTCACAAGGGGGAAAATAGACAAGACTCTATTCCTTAGGGAATCCAGAGGCAAGATCATACTAGTCCAAATATATGTAGATGACATCATATTTGGGTCTACTGAAAGTAGTCTTTGCAAAAAGTTTGCAAAACTAATGCAAGGACAATTTGAGATGAGCAGTATAGGGGAACTTAAGTTCTTCTTGGGTCTCCAAGTTAGACAGACTGAGAATGGTTTTTCCATATGCCAGTCTAAGTTCACCCTAGAACTGATAAGGAAGTATGGTATGGATTCATCCAGTACCATGAAAACTCCTATGGGGTCAAGTATGTCTCTTAGCAAAGATGATGCAGGGAAACCTGTAGATGAGACTTTGTATAGAGGGATAGTTGGCTCCCTTCTATATTTGACTGCAAGTAGACCAGATATCATGTATGCTACATGTGTCTGTGCTAGGTACCAAGCATGCCCTAAAGAGTCTCATTTGACAGCAGTCAAAAGAATACTGAGATATCTTAAGGGCACTCCTTATCTAGGCCTTTGGTACCCTAGGAATGGAGACTTTGAACTGACAGGTTATTCAGATGCAGATTTTGCAGGCTGCAAAGAAGATAGAAAAAGTACAACTGGAACCTGTCAATTCCTAGGTGGAAGACTAATATCATGGAGTAGCAAAAAGCAAACAAGTGGGCTATCTCCACAACAGAATCAGAGTATGTGGCTGCAGGAAGTTGCTGTGCTCAACTTCTATGGATACAACATCAGCTTGAGGATTATGGTATTCAAGTAAGTAGAACACCACTGTTTTGTGATTCTACTAGTGCTATATCTATTGCAAACAATCCTGTTTCCCATAGTAGAACTAAACATATTGAAATAAAATATTATTTTCTAAGGGAACATATAGAAAAAGAAGATATATCACTAGAGTATGTAAATACAGATAATCAACTAGCTGATATGTATACTAAGCCTTTAGAAGAAACCAAGTTCAATAGGTTTAAAATTGAATTAGGTATGATAAACTTAGACTAAGTTTATAGAAATGGCTAAGTAAAATAATGTCGACACATAGAGTTGTCAGCGTCGAGACAGAGAATTGGTGTCGACACTTCAGGGAAAAGGTGTCGACACATCTAGGAATTTGGTGTCGACACTTCAGAAAATTAGTGTCGACACATACAGGGTAGGTGTCGACACATCCAAGGTGGTGTCGACACTTAGACTTTATGCAGAATTAGTGAAGTAAAGTCTCGACCAAGTGTCGAGCTAAGCGGTGTCGACACATAAACAAGTGTCGATACATACATTCTGCCGACTAAACTTGTGTCGACACATAGTTGTCGAGACATTATAAGTCTGTGTCGACACTTTTCAATAGTGTCGACACAATTTGAGTTTCTTGACGCGCCCTTTCATCTTCAATCCTAGAAAGGTATAAATAGGATTTCGTCCATTATCTGTCGACACGCTCACTAAAGTTTCGAGACCAAACTTGTGTGTCGACACCTCTCTTCTCTCAATTCAAATTCTTCAAACCCTAATGGCGCCAAAGCTCGAAGAGAACGTAAATGAAGGATATGAACTGGTGCGGCATGCGTTTGATGACGCAGAACCAGAGATCAAGGATGTGGTAACCCTAGTTGCAAACTCAGGGTTAGATTTTCTTGTTTCAGAGTCAACCAAAATATGGAAGAAATAAGTTCTAAAATTTCTGAATGGCGCAACCCTAGACAAATCTGGATTCAAGATCAATTCAAGGGTTCATGGAGAAAAGGTGAAGATCTCACCTAAAAGTCTGAGAAAGATACTTCAGTTACCAAGGACTAAGGAAGAAGAGAATGTTTCTGCTTCTAAAACTAGGGAAGCATTAACTTGGTGTGGTTTGGATTCCAATATGAAAATTGGATCAGTGTTCAATAGAAAGGGGATGAACAACCAAGGCAAATTTCTCTCTGAAATTGTTGGCAAGGTGATCTTGAGTAAGCCTGGTGGGCATGACAGAGTTTCAGCCCATATGTTCAGTCTCATGACAAGGATTATCTTCACACTGCAAACTGATTGGTCTGTAGTAGTATTTGAGAAAATTAAGGAGAGCCTGAAGAAACCCAATTTGGGTAGGATACTAAGTCTTTACTTGGCTGGTAGTATACCAGAAGTAATGAGCCAAGCTGCAGGATCAAAGATCAATCACATGAGGAAGATGGACATGAGAATCTTCTCAAGATGGGATAGGGTCTTGACCAAGGAATTGCCTACTCCTGAGAAAATAACTCCACAAAAGAAGAAGAAGAAGACAACCCCTGTGGCTCAAGATTCCTCTAGCAGCTCTGAGGAGCAAGTTGTCTTCACTCCTGATGAAGAAGACACTGGGAATGCTGGGAAGTCTCCAGCTATACAAGATGATGCAGAGAGGCAGGGGGAGCTACCTCAGGCTAGCCCAATACACCAGGATTCCATCCAGGGGGAGCCTCTAGTAGTGGAAGAGCCAACTCCACTAGAAAGTGAACAAGCCACTCAAACTATACTTGAGGTAATCACTGAGATTAATGCATTAGATTTTCAATTTGAGGATGATGTTTTGTCTGATTCATTACATAATGTTAATCAGCAAACTCCAACACATAGCCAACCCCCAGATGTTGTCATGGAGGACACATCTGTTGCAGCTCAAGAAATATCTGATCAATTTGTTGATGAGCCAAGAGTTTCTCCAGCCCATCCTCCACAGGAATTTACAATGGAAGATCTCTTCCTTAATCTGGATCAAACAGACTTTGAGAAAGCAAGTGCTGCTGCTGAGGGGGAGAATGCTCATGTTGAGGGGGAGCAAGTAGTAATTCTAGAAGAAACTGCAAGGAAAGAACCTGAGAAGCCAAAGGATGTTGAGGAGCTACCTAGGGAGAGGGTAGAAATAGCAAGCACATCAGCTTCTGAAGATGAGGAGGTTGCAAGAGCAAAGAAAAGGAAATTCCAAGTCTTTAAAAGAAGGAGCCAAAATTATAAGAAAGCTCTGCAAACCATTGCACCACAGCCTACCCCACAGCCAGCACCATCAACAGATTTCAGTTCTTTGATGGTTGCATTACAGATAAAGCTTGATGAGCAAAGGCAAGCTATTGAAAAGTATGTAGATGAAGGGCAAAAGTCTTTACAATTTGATCTGGCCCAAGACATTAAGTCTATAAGATTTGAAATGAATCAGAATAAGAAGTAGATGACTGACTGCTTCCACAAGGGAGGAAATGCAGTAGTCTATCTAGCTACTCATCAGGAGAAAATCAAAGCTCAAGTGGATGACATTGCACTGAAGCAAGGCTATGTTCTGGAGAACCAGCTCAGGATGAATGAAAATTTGACTGCTTCACACAATGCAATTGTCACAGAGATGAAGAATATAGCTGTTGGACAGACTACATCTACTGCTACTGCTAAGGCAGAGTTTGATAAAGCTTTACAAGAGGGTATAACTGCTGTTACTTCTGCTATTGAAAACTCTCAGAAGTTGATAACTGAAAAACTCCAAAGGTTGAAACCTTTCTTTAAAGATGGAGTAAACTATTTGGATGCCCAAATAAGATTTCAAAAGGATGATCTGAGAGATCACATGGAAAGAGAAGTCATAAAGGGGGAGAGGGTGTTAGTTAAAGCCAGCTCTGATCATGCAAAGTGGATTTCTAATTCTATCAGAGCCACTCTTGGTTATCCTCCTTTATGTGATGATGACAATGTGGCAGAGTCTGGGATACATCCTGCATATCTAGGAGGGGAGCAACCTGAAGTGGCTCAAGTAATCTACCCTCCTCCAGACTTTGATATGATACAAGCAGATATATAGACAATGTATAGCCCACCTGAAGGAAAGCACAATGTCATAATAGAAAAAGTGGTTCAGCCAGTATCTGAGGCCATACTAAAAGAACAAGAAGCTTTGCTGCTCAAGGAACAAGAGACTCAGTTGTCTAAGAAGAGGTTCAGAGAGCAAGCTGAACAAAGGCCTGATTTTGAAAAGTGGAGCCCCACTTCAAGGAATATTATCTTAACTGCATGGAAGGCTGCCAAGGATAATATTCAAGACAGAAATAAGTGATATTATGAACTGGAATGGAGAAAGCATGAATCTAGGCAAGAAGCCATTGTGCAATACAGGAGAAAGGCTAAGATGGGAGAGCTACCTCCTACTGCCCAGGAGCCTAGCAAGTACTTTCCCAAGCCTTATCATTACTTTGAGAGGCAGAAGATTAAAGCTGAAGAGCAAAATAAGAAGGATCTGAAAGGCAAGAATCCTGCTGCTGCTGAAGATGCTGAAGCCCCTGTGCAAGCCAAGATACAGTCTGGGAAGGGCATTGTGATCAAGGAGGCAGAGCAGAAATAGAATAACATTATCTTAAGTTTACTATGTAATCACTTGTATTAAAACACTCTGTAAACTTTTGTATAATGAATATGACAAAGTTGTTAGAACAATATGATGTGTGATAAATCTATTACATAATTGTTCTGAGATATCTGTGTTTACATGTTTTGATTAATACATGTTTATGAATTTGCCTTGTTATATAATCCTGTTTTACATCATGCTATGATTTTATTCTGTATGGTGTATATCATTGACTAAGGGTTATGACTTCTCCAAATAGGGGGAGATTGTTGGGTACATTGGTTTAAATGTACCTGATTTGAAGAAGCCTCACCCTACTCAATGATATACATCAAAATGTATTTGATGTGGTTTGAGTTTAGTTGTGCAGGTCAAGTATTTACAGGGCAAGTTGAAAAGTTTCCAAGTCCATGTGTCGACACCCAGAAGAAAAGTGTCGACACTTAAGAAGACTTGTGTCGACACCCAGGCAAGCAGTGTCGACACTTGGAGTACTTGTGTCGACACCAGTGATGCAGAGTCGACACCAGACAGAAAGTGTCGACACATACAGGTTGTGTCGACACTCAATGAAGAGAAGTCCAGAGAAGCAGTGTCGACACTTAGAAGCAGTGTCGACACCCAGAGGAACTTGTCTACATCAGAAAGTGTCGACACTTGGAGGCTGTGTCGACACTCAGCAAATTTCAACAAAGTCTAAGTATAAGTGTCGACATAATGAGAAATGTGTCGACACACAGCAGAAGACTCAGCACTTGAAGAAAGTGTCGACACAAGAAAGAATGTGTCGACACTCAGCAGAAGACTCAATACATGAAGAATGTGTCGACACTAGGAGGCTGTGTCGACACTTAACAAAGTTCAACAAAATTCTAAGTACAAGTGTCGACACAAAGGAGATGTGTCGACACTCAACAAAAGTCTCAACAGAAGAAGGAATGTGTCGACACTAAGAATATGTGTCGACACTCAGAAAGTATCAACACAGAAGGCATGTGTCGACACCAAGAAGATGTGTCGACACTGAACAAGTTCAACACATGAAGATGTGTCGACACAAAGGAGTTGTGTCGACACTTACAAGAATTTAACAAAGTACTGAAGAACAAGAAGTTGTGTCGACGCACAATATCAATGTCGACACATATTGAAGAAGCTATGTCGATAAGTGAATTCTACAACACAAGGAGTTGTGTCGACACCTTAAAGGCTAGTGTCGTCACTTAGTCAACTTGTGTCGACACTTAGTATATAAGTGTCGAAACTTAAAGACAGACTGTCTCGACACTTTCAGACAGTTACAGATACTTTAAGAACTGACTGGATGACTTGATAGCTGCCATTCCAGCCGGTCTACTGCAACTGTCAGAGTTGTCAGAAAGCTGTTAGGAACCGGATCAGCCGATCACCATGAAGAAGGCCTATATATAGGCTTACTCTGTCAACAGAAGAAGAGGATTCAACACAGATTAACACAAATCAGTTGAAGTGATATGAATATCTAAGAAGTTGGAGAGAGAGAGCTCCATCCAAGAAGACAGCCGTTGGAACCAGGCTGTGAAGAAGGGTTCAGACCTAGTTTTGAATCTTAAGTTGCAGTGATTGAAGATCAGCTGCAGAGAATCAATCCTATTGTGTTCTACATTCAAGAAGCTTTGAAGAAAGCCAAGTGAGGTTGATCTCAGCAGATTTCTTCCAAGAACTCATCAAGAACCTGTCAACTCATCTCTCTTTTTCTAAGTTGTAGGTATATACACTTTGTATTCTTATTTTCTTGTAGGATCCTTAGGGATCTGAGTTGTAAGCCTGTAATTATAAAGGCTGAGTGGTAGGGCCTGTGTGCCTGAGTGTAGGAGATCTATTTCTCTGAGTGTAGGCCTGTTGTGGCTGAGTGTAGGCTTTGTGGCTGAGTGTAGGTCTTTGGAGAGGACTGAGTTGTAGGGCCTTGGGCCTGAGCTGTAGGAACCTGTTTGGGGTTCTGAGTGTAAGATCTGAGGATCTGAGATAGTGGAGGAGTTTGGCCGAATCTAGTACACTACTAGATAGGCGAAGGGGGAAAGTGGATGTACCCAAACCTTGGGGAACCACTATAAATCTGTGTGTTCACTGTGTGCATGTTTGATTCTGTGATTGATGATTGATTGTTGTGAAGAAATAATTATAACTCTGTGATATAATCTGCAATCTGCCTAAAAAGTCTAAAAAGATTTAGTCACCTATTCACCCCCCCTCTAGGTGATTAGGTACAATTTCTTTCAAGGGTTAGCTTGTACAACCAAAGGAATCCAAGCTATGATACCAATTGAAAGTTAGGGGTTAGATCTGGTATACTCTGGAGGGGGGAGGGGGGTGAATAGAGTATCTTAAGGTTTTTAAAACACAGGATCAGCAAATATAAAATATCCCAAACACAACAAACCTAAGTAGCACAGCCACAACAAGAACAAAAGAAAAAGGCAACATAGACAACACAAGAATTTTATAGTGGTTCCCCAACCTGGGTTCATCCACTCTTCTACCACTGGTAGGAATCCACTCAGGTTTTTGATCAGGTGACTGTCACTAATGAGCTTTTGATCAGATGCTCAAAAACAAAAATTCAAGTCTTCTGATCAGGTGACTTGCAACCAGGAATAACTTTTGAAGGGAGTTAAGAACCCTTTATACAGTGGGGGTGAGAGAATGATTTTGTCTTCTCTCTCTCAAATATAACTGAGAAGACTTTTGTGGATCTTGATTTTAGAAAAGAGCCCCCCTGAGATATTGAATGGCTCAGGAAAGATGGAGCTTTGCTGTAGGGTGATAGGTCTTCAAGCTTTTGCTTTGACCAGATGAACTCCAGGAACTTCTTGACAGATTGAAAGTTTGTTGTCCTTTGAAGAATCCTGAATGAAGACAGAAGAAGACTCTTGATCTTGAATGGTTGTTCTTCTTCAGCTTTCTATTATTTTCTCTGGTCTAGGGCTAGGGTTTCTTGTCTCTTGAACGTGTTGTTTCCCTGTGAGCTCTGTAGTCTGTATGTTCTCTGTGTGTTGTCGAGAGAGATGAAGAAAATCCTTGTTCACTATATATTTCTGACTATTGTTGGAGAGCTCTATGTGGAAGAGAAGAAAAATCACTTTTATATTTTCCATATAAATTTTCTTTTGAAATTTGAATTCCTCTCTGCATTGAATTCTGATGGCCTGGAGAATATTTGCATTGATTGGTTTCCCCAACTGTCCCATGGAAAAACGACAAGCAATAATCCTGATGAAGACCGTAATCAATGCTTTCTTCTAACGGTAATATTCAGAGAATATTTATGCATTGATTACTCAGGAATTATTGTAATAGAAAAGAGATAAAGGGAGGGAAATCACTAAGTCTGGAACTTTACAGAATTCGTTGAGCAAAATTCATCGATCTGTGTCTAGAGTTCGTCGAGAAGAGAAGTCAAGTTCGTCAACCAGATGATAGTTGTTCGTCGAGCTGAGATCCAAGATCGTCGACCTAAGAACTAACAACTGCTTTATCTAGACCCGTCAATTCTGTGCCTCAAGTTCATCGAGCTGAGAATATAACTTCGTCGACTGAATTATAGAACTCCATGTTTTCATGGACTTGAGAATGTTGAAGTAACATGTCCAGAAATCGTCGACCTCAGAACTGGGTTCGTCAACCTTAGAACTAGTTTCGTCGAGCTGAGAACTTCTAACTGCTACTTGATAATTCTTGCGAAGACTGTGGTCTAAGTTTATCGAGCTGAGAAGGTGAGTTCGTCGACTGGAGTGTGATTTTGGACTTAGAATACTTAGTTATTTTTGGTCTTATAGTGTTGAAGTAGATGATCCAGAAAACGTCGAACTAAAATCCAAATTCGTCGAGCGGATATTCTTACTTCGTCGACTGGAGTATAAAGCTGGACTTTACTCAGATGTTTTTGGAATAAGATGTTGAAGTAGAATACCCAGAGATCGTTGACCTGAGAACTAAGTTTGTCGTCCTGAGAACTAAGTTCGACGACTGGAGTTAAGTGTGAAGAATTCTGGACTTGGTATTGAAGTATACTCTGGAATTCATCGACCTGAGATTTAAGTTCATCGAGCTGAGCTCAGAGAATTGTCTCTGATTTCATCGAGCTGAGCACGACTTTCATCGACCAGAGTTCGACGAACGTCAAACTCATTTTCTGAGTCTTTGATATTTCTCTAAGTCTTGAGTCTTTTGCAGTCTGTTGATGGCTGGTCTAAGTAGTGCTGATTCTAAGGACATGACCTAGACTCTAGAACTCATACATGACCATGGCTATACATATTGGGTCAAACATCCTAATTTAGTGAACCTAGCCCAAATCTAACTAGGGATCCAACATTTTCTGTCATATCTCTTTCTTAGTAAAATTTTTATAATTCTAATCTAACTTGTTACTAATGATTGCAATATTGCTTGATATTTGGTTTTATCAAGAAGTATTTTGGCTATAAACATTTATCTCTAGCTAAATAGTTTACATAATATAAAACTTAACTCTTCATACTCCGGATCTTTATGACTATTTTCCCTTAATATAATAATGATGCAGTGGTCCGGAGCTGCCCCGCTCTGGTTCAACACTAGAGGAACAAGTCCGGTCCGACCACCAGGCTGCATCCCATCACCCCACCAATGACCGCACCTATTCTCACTGTGGAAGTTTGTTGAGATGGAGACTCAAACTCAGCCTCCTTGATAAGTCCTTTTCCTAATAGGGACTATCACCAACTAAGTTGCGGCTAGGCATCATGTGAAGGCGTTGAGTGAAGTAAAACTATAGAGTTAAGTCCAAACATTGAGTGAGACTGTTTTGGCATCGAGCGCATCGAGTGTACCCGACAAATTTCCCCTGGACTTAGGTAATTTCGCTGATTCGTTGAGTATTAAGGTAATTTTGCCGATTCATCGAGTATCAAGGTAATTTCGCTGATTCGTCGAGTATCAAGGTAATTTTGCCGATTCGTCGAGTATCAAGTTTATGTTACCTGAATCGTCGAGTATCGTTAAGCTAGTTAATTTTGCTAAGTAAATCGTCGAGTGTCTATTGTATTCATCGAGTATACTCGACGAATCAATATGTACTTATTATTTTTTCGTGTAATTGAGCCAATTCATCATTATGGGCTTTGGGGTGAATTTCAGGATTTTTTCTTCCTTCTTGTTATTGGAGAAGCCCGGTGTTTAGGTGCGGCCAATTCATCATTAGTGCTGACTCGTGAATCATTGCACTTGGTGGTTTTTTTGGTGTTTTCTGTTGTACTGTTGGGTTGTGTTGGACATTGTGGCCACCACCACAGTGCCTTTTTGAGATGTTTGGACTGTTGGATTGTTTTGGACATTGTGGCCACCACCACAATTTTGTTTGAGTTGTTTGGACTGTTGGGTTGTGTTGGACATTATGGCCAACACCATAGTGCCTTTTTGAGATGTTTGTATTGTTGGATTGTGTTGGATATTGTGGACACCACCACAATGCCTTTTTGAGATGTTGGACTGTTGGGTTGTGTTGGACATTGTGGCCACCACCGCAGTGACTTTCAGAGATGTTTGGGTCTGTTAGTTCATGTTGGACATTCTAGACACCGACTCAGATCCATTTTTACCGGTGTTAATGATTCATGTGTCTAGAGGAGTTCAGTCTCTTCATTCTTATTGTTTAGATATATGCCTTTTGGAGATGATTTATGTGTTGGACATTGCTTACTCCTGCATATATTCTCGAAGCATGGCCTTGTTTCGCACTTGGTGCAATTTCATTACTCTTAAACTTTATAAGTTAATAATTTATTATCATTTTATTTCTCATCTATCGTGGTTTGCCAGCCTTTCCTATTTGGGGTTGGTAAACCTTAAACTCCTTTGCTTTATTTGTTGGTGAACTTTTTACCATTTATATTTTTTTGTTGAGGTACTCTTTTCTTTTGAATGCCTTCTGTTTGGAGCTGTAGCCGGTTGAGCGGTTAGGGTTGGTTTTGGATAGTATTCTGCAGTTGTGGTAGTTGTCTTTTCTCTCACCATCGTGAGATAGTGTTGTTGTTTTATTGTTTAGTTTAGACATACATGCATTTTTATTGGGTTTGTGTCAGGTTGTTGACTCCCACTAGAGATTTTGTTTTGTAGAATATTAAGTACTTGGTAGCTGCTAAGTCAATTTATGATTGAATTGTTGGTTTTACTTGCTCTCTGGGAAGGTCTATTGATAGGTTTGCATGTTAGTTTTTTTAAAGTATAAAACCATCATTTTGGATATCTCATGCATAACATATTTTAACCCAAGCCATTATATTTTAACGAACGTAGAAATTATTTCTATACTTATATTAATTCTAGAGGTATGCATATCATGAGTTGTCCTATTTGGATGTTTATGCTCATGTAGGATGTTAATCAATATAAACAAAGTATTTTCCGCAGCGTATATTCATGTTTTCACTTGTGCACTAGCTGATCCACTGAGCCGAGAGATACGACTCAATTACTTGAGGATTTCATATAAAGTGTTGGTTCGAGTTCTTGTCGAAGCGCCTGCAGTTATCCCATGCACGACCTGACATCATGACACATTTTTTCTCTTACTCGGATATATTGTTTAAATGCAGAGAAAATGATGATTCTGACAGTTGGTATCAGAGGGATAGGTTGTTTGACAAATGGTCGAATGACTATCTCTGGTTAGTTTTAGTTATCTTATTCCATTACATACACACACCGATGTATCATCAGTACGTCTTGGCTGAAGATGAACACTACACTCATAAGCATGACAAGAAGTATATAGGGAATATTATGTATTATGAGATGCATAATATGTGTTTGTATGTGGATCCTCATAGGAAGCAACATGTGACTATTATGTAGTATGAGATGCATAACAATCATCACATGAATGCACAATAGATTTTACTTTTTGTTACATCCGATATTATGTAGTATGAGAAGCATAATATTTCATGTGTACGTCGCTCATAACATGCATTAAGGCCATTATTAGAATGCATAACACAACATACATGACATAACATCGCATTAGCATACGTGCCAAGCCAAGATCAACATGATGACATACATACACACATGGATTTAAATAAAAAAGAATAAGAATTCATGCATTCATGGTTTAGGCACATGAGTCAATAGGATGACGGTATATCATCCTAAGTTTAAGCATGACATCACTAATGAAAATCCCATAGCAAGTTAGCAGCATCAACAAGTGTCTAAATATGTATTGTCTGAACTATGTTGTGTAGTTCTAGTGGTTAAGCTAGGTTTGTTTTGGAGTTCGTTGTATTCTTAGGATGCTGCCTAAGCATGTTGCGATGAGGTTGACTCCCTAGTCAGAGGGTGAGTTGTCTAGTGTGCAAAGTGAGGCTGTGATTGAGGGACTGCGATAGAGCAATGAGGCTTTGTCAAGGCAGATGGTGGAGATGCAATCACAGATCCAGGAGCTGCTGACTATCATTTCATGGCAGCTGGGTCAAGCTGTTCTTGTTCTCGTGCTCCTTTGAGGCATCCAATTCTACTACCACCAGAGATGAACTTAATTTCATTTTTTCAACAACTAGGACCTCCTACCTATGACGGTAGATCTAACTTTATGGCATTGGACGATTGGATTATCGTGATCGAGGAGATGTTCTCGTATTCAGGAATTTCTGCGGAGCAAAGAGTGATGGTAGCCGTTTACAGAAAAAAAGAAAACCTCACTAACGGATGTTCGTTGGGATCATTTAAGTAGTTGCTCTTTAGGAAATTTTTGCCGTCGGTCAAGCAAAACCGTTTGATGAACAACTTCCTGCAACTAAAACAAAGACAACTCACGATCAGTGAGTATGAGGTAGATTTCAGCAAGTTGAGCTAGTTTGACCAGGATTTGGTTGCTTCTAAAGATAGAACAGTCAAGCGATTTCTGGGTGGTCTTAGGAGTGACATACAGCAGCTGGTTAGCCCTTATGGATCTAAGAACTATACTGAGGTAGTGGAAGCTGCTCTTAAAGTCGAAGCTATCGATAACGCTAAGAATTGAGATATGCAAATAAGAAAGGACAAGAAAAGGTCAGATAATGGTAAGAGCTCTCAGGAATTTGGTCCAACTTCGAAGAAAAGAAGCAAGGAGGTGTGCAGTTTCTATGGTCGGTCGGCCCATCCGTTTGAAAAGTGTTTCAAGAGGTTGGGAGCTCAGAAGCAGCAACAAGTGCTTGCAATTCTGAGCACTCCCAAAGGATATTTAGTTTTTGCTTTGTGTAAGATAATGGGGCATGATGCTGCCCATTATTGGAGTAAGGATAAGGTTTGCTTCCAGTGTGGACCAAAATGACATTTCAAGTCAAAGTGCTCACAGTATCAGCCCCTGCTGCAGCTAGTTCCACTCCAAGCCTTATCGCCGCCACAACATTTCGATAAATAGAAGGGCAAGTTAAATGTGGTGGCTATAGAGGAAGTACAGACTTCCACCCAAGTGACCTCAGGTTTGATTCTAATCTAGTTCTAGCTTCTAGTTCATAGCTGTAGTTTCGATGTTTGTTCATCTAGTTACTATGCGATTTTATAGTGAAGTTTAAGGTAAAGAACAATTGGGCGCGTGTTCTTTTCGATTCTAGTGCAACCTACTCATTCGTGAATAGGACTTTCATAGAGCGTCATCGTCTAACTCTCGATCTAGTTGGCGGCTCATTTCTCGTTAAGTTTTCTTCTGGTGATTCAGCGGTGTTATACCAAGATATCCAGAGTTGTCCGATCCTTTTAGGTGATTACTAGCTTTTGCTGATTTGAAGGTGCTAGACCTGGAGGACTTTGATGTGATATTGGGCATGGAATGGTTGTCCAGATATTATGTGGTTATTCATTGAAAGGTTAAGCGGTTGGACTTCAAGATGGACAGCGGCCAACCCAGGAATGTGTATGGTTTTGCGCGCCAAGATTCCCCAATCATTTCTGCGGTATGTGCTCGGAAACTTTTAGATTCCGGCTATTTTGCTTGTTCGGTTTATATTTTGGAAACCGTTGGAAGTTTGTTGCATGTCGAGGATGTTCCTGTGGTGCTGAAAGTCTTGTTTTCAAGGTCATTTAAATACCTAGAGGGGGTGAATAGGTTTTAGGCCTTCTTTTTAATTATTCAGACCTATATCTGAATTCCAGTGGTTAGTTGATTTGTGCTTTCAAGAACAATCACAGACGACATAGATATTTTTATAATGGTTCCCCAATCTTGGGTATATCCACTATCCCTCTCTGCATTTATAACAGTGTGTTAAACAAGGCTCTTCACCAATTCCTCGTCTCCTTAAGAGCTTACAACATGATCCCGCAGGACCACTGAGTCTTATCCAAGACCTACAGTTCGGGCACTAAGCCCTAGCACTCAGATCACAAGTAGATCCTACCTCGGCCTTTATAATAAAGGACTACACTCAGGCACTTAGCATTACCACTCAGATTCTAACAAGAATACTACTCTCAGATCTATGACAGATCCTACCTCAGCCTTTATAGCATAGTCCTACACTCTGGCACGAAACCTTACCACTCAGATTCTAACAAGAATCCTACTCTTAGATCTACAACAGATCCTACCTCGGACATTATAGCACAGGCCTACCCTCAGATTCCCAAAAGAATCCTACACTCAGATCCAAGAATGAATCTTACAGAGAATGTCAAAGAGATGAAATACTCAGACACCAGAGAAAGTTCTTTGTGTCTGTCTTCCTGGACTGATCAAATATCAGCCCTATATTCTTATTCACAGCAACAAGTTGAGAAAGAAATCTTCAATTGAAGCACGACTTGTTCTGGAAGCAAATTGCAGAAAACTCTGCTTCTTCTTTTTCAGGAGTCAATCCCGATCTTGCTGTCTCAGATGAATATTGCAGCAGCTAACTCTTTTATCTTTCAAGTTCACTGATATGATCTTGTTCTTCTGGCTCGGAAAGAAAGAGAGGAAGAAGACGTCGTCCAGCCGCAAGATTGTGAATACAAAAAACCCTAATTGCTTCTTTTCTCGATGTTTTTTCGATTACTCAATTTTTTTGACTGATTACTGTTAAATCAGCCAATCTATCCTTTTTTATATCACGCTGATCGATGACTATATTTCGTGTGTGGGCCCCGCAATTAATGCTGGAAAATTTCTTTCCTTTTCCCCAAAAGGGCAACTAGCTGGCCGCAACACCATTAATGCAATTCTTTGTCTTTCCCTCAACATTTTGAATCTACATTGACTTTGTTGACTGCTGACATCACCATCTGTGGGCTTAGTCAAAATTAACCATCAGTAGCATAGGCGTTGAGTGAATGACCTTCACTCAGCCCCAAAAGACTGAGACATAAATTCTGTCACTAGTCGTTGAGTGAGTAAGAACCACTCAACGCCAAAAAACTTAGAAAGGTTTCTCTGCCAGTAGGAGTTGAGTGAACAACCTTCAATCAATGCCAAAACACTTGTAAAAGTTTTCTGGCATCAGGCGTTGAGTGAGTTAGCTTTGCTTAATGCCAAAACACTTAGTATAATGTTTCAGCCTTTAGGCGTTGAGTGAGTAAGCTTCACTCAATGGCAAAACACTTAGAAACATTTTCTGCCTTATGGCGTTAAGAGCGCTGAGTGAGTATTTTACTTTCAGAAGGTGTATTCCTGAAATCCTCAGTTCGATGAACTCAGAACACAGTTTGACGATCTCAGAGTTCAGCTTGACGAAAAGTGAATGCCTAAGTTCGACGAACACAGAGCTCAGTTCGATAAACTCAGAGCTCAGTTCAACGAAAAGTGAAAGCTCAGTTCGATGAACTCATAGCTCAGTTCGACGAACTCAGAGCTCAACTCGACGAAAGTAAAAGCAATCAACGCATTTAGACTTAGCCGAATTTTTGTGTCAAGAAGAACACTTCCTTTGAGAATTAGTCAATGCAATATCACATGGCGTTGAGTGAGCTTGCCTCACTCAATGCCTGTTGACTTAGTAAATATTCACAGTTTTTCCGTGGCATTGACTGACTGAGGTATACTCAACGATTATGAAGCTATGTCGTTGAGTGATTGAACTACACTCAACGCCTGTGGACTTAGCCACATTTCTGCTTATTTCTACTTAGACTATTACAACATTAGCCTGACTCCTAGCTTTTTGTTGCATGAGATTGAGTGAGTTAACTTCACTCAACGCATGTGGACTTAGCATATTTTCTTACCATGCAAACAAATTCCTTAACTCTGGCGTTGAGTGAGCTTGCTCCACTCAACGCCTGTGGACAGTGAAATTCTTCTATCCATCTAGCTTTCTGTTTGCAACTGGAATTAAGTGACTTGCTCCACTCAATGCCTATGGACTGAGGCAAATCTTCTACCTATCCAGCAACTTCCTTGAGACCACTTGTCCAATCATTGTCATAAGGGCTGTACTGCAAACATGAACTTACACATCAAATACAGCTATGTCTATCTCATTGACATGTTTTACATCTTCTAATTAGGGCCATTGGGATCAATGGACCCAACAATCTCCCCCTATTTGAAGATGTCAAAACCATTGATCTTCTTACTTAGCCAATGAGATACACATCACATATGTAGTAAAAAAACTTATTAAATTCTGTTAGATGAATTTTTTACCTACTCCCCCTGGATTTCTGCAGGGTGTGTGTTACCTTAGAGGTTTACCTCTCAGCTTGATCCTTTCTTGTGTTGGGGCTTGATCCAACCTTTATAGCTTGTCTCCCCCCTTGGATACTACTTGAGCTTGATCAATCTCTTCTCTCCAGCTTTTTGAATTATTCAGATACTCAGGTAGGTGCATCCATTCTTTCTTTCCCCTTATGTTCTACCCATAGCTGATGTAGATGAAGCCAGTAGTATAGCTGCCAGCTTGATCTTTATACAAGGATGACTTTAGTCCTATAGCTGTTGGACTTGGACCCCCTCAATAGGAGCATCTGCTCTCATCTTTTTCTTGATTTCCACTAGGTCTGCATCACCTGCATGAAGAACAAGCCTATACCAAAACAAAACTTAGTGTTGGGTATATTGATCCCAATATCCTCGATTTGCAAGAAGTCAAACTGGTCAATGACATAAACACATAATGTATTTGATGTGTGCTTAAGTTCATGCATGCAGATAGTCAATGATTGGACAGGTGAAGAAAATGAGTATGTTGGATGATGGATATTTCCTCCACGCTAACCCGTGTTTTCAATCGATGAGGCAAGTATACCTATCGTTCGGAGTATAGAATCAAGTGTCGTATTTCAACACGGGGCTTGTCGAGTACTTGTAGTCACAAGAGAGAGCTATTATTTTATCGGACGAAAGAAATTGGTTTTGTTTATAACGGAAATAGAAGCATTACACTAAGAAAGATAAATTCGATGTTGGGGAAGCTAACACTTGATCTAGAATCTCCTTGGATTAAAATAAACCTTCTTGAAAATTAAAGTAATGCTAGTTCTTAAATGTACTCACCCGACTGTGGAGGTTCTCACATTACAAAAGCGTCTCTCTCGAGCTATTGCTTTTGACTAACCTTAGGTTGATCGATTAAGACCTCTCGGCCAGTTGAAACCCCTAATCTTGCTTTAGGCGGTGAACCCCACTATTGGATTTGACTCCAATTCGGAAGATTTATGTCATCCTCTCTCGAGCAGTGCATGAAACTCCTTTTATCTTTGAGTGATCTCCTCGTATCTGCAACCTCTCGGTCATTTAGGATACGGATCTTAGATTGAAAACATATCCGCGAATTATGAATTCGACAAAATATAATTCAAAGATAAATCATTGGTGATCAAGATAAAGAACAAGACATTTTTTTGATAGAAAATGAAAAGTTTATTTTATTCCAAGGTTCATAATGATCAAGTGCAAAATAAAATTTAGATACTCATCATGATCAGGGAATTACAAAATATCGTGGGGAAAGACATTCTTGAAATAGAAACAACTAGAAATTAAACTTACACAAAATTAATCTAGTTTAGAAAATACAGCAAATAAAGATGCAAAATACAAGACTCCTACTCCCCAAAATTTGACTCCTGGGCATCTAAAGCTGTATGGAATTTATAGGAAAAATTGCTAGTCAGTTACGCCCTTGGTCACGCCCATGAACTAGGGCGTGTCAGGCTCGGAACCGTCGTCTTGAAACCCCAGGAACGTTGGAGGAGAAACTGCCAAAATCTATTAAATGACGTGTCACGCCCCTAGGTCACACCCGTGACCTAGTGCGTGTCAGATCTGTTTCTGGAAAATGGCGGGAAGCTAAAAATGGCGGGAGTAAACTGTTGTTGATGGAGGCATCACGCCCCTAGTCATGCCAGTGACCAGGCGTGTCAAGCTGCAACGGAAATCTGGCGGCAATGACAAGAATGGCTGATTTATTGACTGGAAAATGCACCTGACATGCCCTGGGTCACACCCGTGCCTAGGGCATTTAAATTTAATCTGATGTGGAAGGGGCCTAAAGGTTCTTCCAACGGCAGGCACGTTTCGTGCAAGGGTGACACGGGCGTGTGAAAAGTGACACGTGCGTGTATGTGGCCGATCGACGTTCTTCGATCGACGATGCTGGTTCTTGGTGTCATTCCTATAAGATACGCCCAAGGACGGCGTGGCATAGGGCTTGTCACGGGCACGTCAAGGCTCTTCGTTTGCAGTTCGATGATTTACATCGAAGTTCTTAGCTCGTCGGTGTCACACCCCTGGTCACGCCCAAGGAGGAGGTGTCACTGGGTGTGCATGGGCCGAGAAAGAAAAATTTCCAGTTCTGCTCCAAATAATCTACAGATTCACCCTGCAAGATTGAAAATAATTTTATTAGAACGAATTAATATAAAATATAAAAAGTAGTTAATTATAAACTTTAGATTATAAAATTGATATATAATATCTAACTATTAATAGAAAATAGTGATGAGTCCGGTTTATATAGGGTTTTCGGACTCATCTGGGCTAGTTTTCACGCACTTGCACTTCACTTTTAGTATGTTATTGTTGATATTTCATTTATATAGTTTTTCATGCTAAGTGCACTGTTTTGGCGCATGGGTGTGCAATTGCGCATTCTCTTGTTGGGGGTAAGCACATGGTGCTCCCCATGGTTCTTTTTGTTTATTTTTATGCTGTATATTGTTGCTGGATGCTGGTGCTCCATGTTTTGGGTTTTCTATGCAGGTGGTGCATTTTCCCCATATCTGGAATGCAGGTTAGAGGAAAACGCACGGTCGTGCGTTTTCTTAGCACACGGTCCTTTGTGATCGCGCGTTTTGTTGTGAAGGAGAAACGTCGAGCTGAGCTCGACGAACTGAGTTCGACGATCTTAACGTAAGATTAACGCACGATTTCTTCGAAACTGTGTGCGAAGGAAACACACGGTTTTCCTGTAGCTTGATTATTTGTTCTTTTTGTGGTTAATCGTGCGATCTACTCACGCACGGGTGGAAGCGCCCGTGTGCGAGTAAAATGCACGATTCCACTGTAATTTCCTGGTTTCCAGCTTTCTGTCGCTACCCGTGCGATTTCCTTCACGCATGGGATGAATCGACTGTGCGCGAAGGAAAACGCACGGGTCAATGCTTCTTCTTCCTCGATCATTATCTGCGCGCGAATATCGCACGGTTCACGCACAGTCGTGCGACAGACCGTGCGTGACCAATTTTCTGATCTTTTTCTATTTAAGCGTAGATTTTCTAGGTTTTTAGGGAGACTTCTACTACGCCAACTCCGCCGTATTTTTAGGATGAAATCCACTGTTCCACTAAGGGGAGAAGATTCGGGCAAGCATTCAATGCCAAATCCAAGTCGGAGCTTCCTCTCGGCCTCCTCCTTCATCCAAGAGCTTCAAAAGGGGATTTTATCTAGCTTTATTCACCAAGCTTGAGAAGTTGTGCCATCCTCCACCGGCTTGTGACACGAGAAGACGGGTCCATTGGGAGTGAGTGAGAGCCTCCTCTACCCCAGACATAGTTGAGGACCGAGCAAGGACGCTGATTGATAACCCGATGAATCCTTCCGTGTATCCTCCACAAAACTTCAGATCTGGTCGATTTCACACACTTTTTTCTCTTGTTGTTGATAGTGTAGATTAATCTCTTGTATTTGATGAAGTGTGCTTATTTTGTAAAACATATGTATACAATCATGTCTATATGATTTCATATTTATGTTATTTGCTTGAGGTGCGCACTTATTTTCCATCCACCATCCTTCCATTCTTTCCGTTCTAGCAATTGCTAGAAGCGTGCACAGCAAAGAGGTGCTTATGACCCTCAAATCCTGGTTCTTATGCATGCCTACTCGCCCATTCCCCCAGCGATTCGGTGCATAGCGGCCCATGTAGTCTTCCATCCGGCCTGGAGAAGCATCGCATAGTGGCATTGTATAGGAGTAGTCGATAGTGTTTTATTTTCCTTTTCTGCAACATACCAAAACCCCCCTTAGTTAACTCTGAAAGTGAGGTGTTAGATCTGAAATACTCTAGAGGGGGGGGGGGGGGGGTGAATTGAGTATTCTTAAATCCTTTACAGCTTTTGCTGTAAATAAAAAAACTGCAGAATAAAATTAAAGTATAAACATGGAAATCCTAAAAAGGCATAAACACAACAAGAACAAAAAGAAAGGGCATCCAGACAACATAAGAAATTATAGTGGTTCCCCAACCTGGGTACATCCACTCTTCTACCACCCTGGTAGGAATCCACTCAGATTTTTGATTAGGTGCCTGACACCAATGAGCTTTTGATCAGGTGCTCAAAAACCAAGCCTCAAGCCTTTTGGTCAGGTGACTTGCAACACGAATAACTTTTGAAGGGAGTTTTAACCCTTTATACAGTGGGGGATGAGAGATGATATTGTCTTATATTTCTCAATATACAACTGAGAAGACTTAAGTGGAAATGATATTAGCAAAGAGCTCCCCCTGAGATGTAGAATGGTTCAGGAAAAACTGGAGCTTTGCTTCAGGGTGATAGGTCTTTGGTCTTTATCAGCCTTGACCAGAAAGTATTCAGGAACTTCTTGACAGATGGATTTGTTGTTGTACTTTGAAGTATCCTGGAGTGTTGATGAAGGAAGACTCTTGATCTTGATCTGGTGTTCTTCTTCTTCAGATAGCTGATGTTCTTCTGGTCTAGGGCTTCTTTTCTATATCAGAGTTCTCTATCTTTTTATCAGAGTTCTGTCAAGAGAGAACAACAGAGAATTCCTTATTGCAGACTGACTAACTATGTATCTATGTTGTCTATCTATCTCTGTATATCTCTGTGTATATGTCTGTCCAGGAAAGAAGAGGAAATTTCTTTTATATTTCCTGTCAAGAAATTCTCTTTCGAAATTTGAATTCCTCTGCATTAATTGCTAATGGCCTTGAAAATAAACTGCATTGATTTATTTCCCCAACTGTCCCATGGAAAAATGACAAGCAATAATCCTGGAGAAGACCATAATCAATGCTCTGTCTAACGTTTATTTTTAGAATTGATTACTCAGGAATTATTGTAGTAGGAAGGGGACAGAATGAAGGAAATAACTAAGTCTGGATTCGTCAAACAGAGAACAGAAATCGTCGAGCTGAGTCCACAATTCGTCGAGCTGAGAAGCTGTGTTCGTCAACCAGATGGATTCTGTTCGTCGAGCTGAGTTCCAAGATCGTCTATTAGAGAGTAGAACTGCATTGATTAGAAACTTTGATAATTCTGTGTATGGAGTTCGTCGAGCTGATAACTGGTTTCATCGACTGAAGTTCAGCAAAGTATTTTTGGACTTAGAATATTTTAGATGCTTCTGGAATGAAGTGTTGGAGTGAGGTATCCAGAAATCGTCGACCTGAGAATTTGTTTCATCGAGTTGAGGACATTGAATTCGTCGACTGGAGATGATTCTGGACTTAGGAAACTGAGAGGCTTCTGGATTAATAAGTTGAAGTAGAGAATCTAGAAATCGTCGACCAGAGAACTAAGTTTGTCGACTGGAGTCTAGAGAATAAAGTCTGGACTTGGAATGCTGAAGGTAAAGTCCAAAGATCGTCGACCTGAGAATCAAGTTCGTCGAGCTCAGCTCAGAGAATTTTCTCTGAGATCGTCGAGCTGAGCACGACAATCATCGTCCTGAGTTCGACGAACGTCGAACTCATTTTACTGAGTATTTGGAAATTTTCTAAGTCTTGAGTCTCTGGCAGTCTGATGATGGCTGGTCCATGAGATGTTAAAACTAAGGACTTGGCCTAGACTCTAGGACACAACTATGACCCTGGCAATGCAAGTTGGGTCACAAGATCCTAACTTAGTGAACCTAGCCTAAATAAAACTAGGGATCCAACAATCTCCCCCTATTTGAGTGAGGTCACTAATTATAGACTCAGACTAAACTGAAAATAAGCAAAGCAAGAAAGCATATATCTGGCAGAGAGAATTAACACATGCAGCAGATATATATATAGACAAGTTTTGTATCAAAAATAGAAAGCAACTATAAAATATTTTAGAAAGTAAATAGTTCAGAGATCATTTCTTCTACTTCTTTTCCTTGGGCTTCTCCTCTTTACCTTTATCTCCAGGCTTGGTAAAAACAATTTACCTGTTGGGATCAGCAGCTTGCACCTTAGTCATTGTCAGATCAGCAACCCCTATGATTTTCAAAGATGTGGCCCGGGGCACTACTGCTTCTCGGTGCAATTTCATGTAATCATCAACATTGAAAAATTTGTTAGCTTTTTCAAACCTTTTGAGCTTTTCCTTCCTGTATTTAGACATGGTAGTATATTCAGAGGGATCCTTTCCTTCAACTCTGGCTTTGTTGATCAAAGAAAGGCCAATAAGTTCTTAGAACCTGGCCATCTTAGTAGTTGTTGCTGTTTCTGGATCTTCAAAAGGTACAAGTGGAGAAGCAGGTCTGTTAGAGCTTTCAGCTTGTTGATGTTCAGGAAGTTTTTGCTATTTTTGTTGTTGATGTTGCTGCTATTATTGAGGTTGGTGCTGCTTGCCAGATGGATATTGTATTTGCTGGCTGCTTCCTGAGGATGAGGACCTACCCTGATGTTTTTGATAAGTTTGAAATTGGGTAGTCCTTTGAGAAGTTGTTCCTGAAGCACCAGCAGCTGGAGGAGGAGGTGGAGGAGGGTCCTTTCTATATCTGTGAGTTGGTGGAGGGGAATATCTATAACAACCCCATCCATTCATATGGTATATACTAGAAGGTCCGGCCGGGGCCCCACAGCATATATCACAAAACAGGCGGTGAAGGTACGGGATGATACCAGAGTAGCGTAGCACGCCTTAACATATTGCATTCTAGCGGAAGCCTATACTAACACTTGAACTCCACACTTGAATGTCCAACATATAAAACAACTCCACATTATATATATATAATAGGAATGTCTTACAACAACACAAAAGTTGGCCTTATGGCCTTACATGACTTTCAAACAGTGGCCTAAACATTGGCACGCAGGTCGGCCACATTAAAAGAAAACACAACAGTCATTAAAAATAGCCTTTGAGGGCTAGTAGCAGCAGCAGCAGTAGGGGCATCAACCTTTATGCATCCCACTTGGCTCTCCAGCACCTGTACATGGACAATCCACCCAATGGTGGCAAACAGAAGCAACAGTCAGCATTCAACTGACCAAATTATAACGACCCTACCCCTTTTCCCGGGGCAGCGGTATTCTTCCCTGCAAGCATAACATTCACAAGCATGTATATAATTCATACAAATGCGCCCTCGCGCACACACATGCCATCACAATCGTCAGCCACCCGACCCGACGATCCGTGCACTCAGGGCACATTCTTGGTGTACCGACAAACCAGTTTCCCACCACCGTATCAGGGCCACAACCCAACGACAACTCTCTTGAGCATTTACTCCATGGCATGCAACCGTAGTTCTAGTCTTAAAACACCGGGATGGCCCGTAGCCCCCCATTGTGTCATGGCACGTAGGCCTAAGACTCTCGCTATGCGCTCCAACGGACCTGAAAGAAATAGTACCTAATCACCTAGAGGGGGGGGGGTGAATAGGTGAACTTAATCTTTTTTAAAATTACAGGCAGAAACACTGAATAATAAGACCTGTATTTGCAATTCTCTACAGCAATTCAGCACAGATAATACAGCAATCACAGAATTAGTCACACATAGAGTACACACAGATTTTTATAGTGGTTCCCCAAGGTCTGGGTACATCCACTTTCCCCCTTCGCCTATCTAGTAGTGTACTAGATTCGGCCTAACTTCTCCACTTCTTCTCAGATCCTCAGATCTTACACCTCAGAACCACAAACAGGTTCCTACAACTCAGTGTGACCCCACTCCTATAACTCAGGCACAAAGCCTTACCACTCAGTCTTCACTAAGACCTACACTCAGCCAAAACAGCCCTACCTCACCCTTCAATCAAGGCCTACACTCAGAGAATAAAATCTCCTACACTCGGGCACTAAAGCCCTACCTCAGCCTTTATAGTTTAGGCTTACAACTCAGATCTATACAAGATCCTACATAATATAAAGTTTACAAAGTAAATAACCACAATTCAGAAAGAGAGAGATGAATTGACTGGCTTCTTGATGAGTTCTTGGAAGAACTAGACAGAGATCAACCACCCTTGGCTTTCTTCAAAGCTTCTTGAATTAGAACACATTAGGGTTGAATCTCCTGTGCAGATGATCTTCAATCAACTACTGTCTTGTGAATCAGATCTCGATCTGAATCTTACTTATCAGCCTGGTTCAACAGCTGTTCTTCTTAGAAGGAGCTCTCTCTCTCCAACTTCTTAGATCTTCTCTTGAAGGTCTTCTTGTTGTGTTGTTTTTCACTTCATTGATTACTACTTTTCTATTGAAGGAGAAAGGTCTTTAAATAAGCTTTCTCCATGGTGACCGGCTGATCCGGTTTCTAACAACTTTATGATGGCTCTGACAGTTGCAGTTGACCGGTTGAAATGGCAGCTGTCAAGTCATCCAGTCACTTCTTGAAATCTCTGTCACTGTCTGAAAGTGTCGAGACAGATAGTCTTTATGTGTCGACACAAATAGACTAAGTGTCTACATAAGTAGACTAAGTGTCGACACTAGCCTTCATGGTGTCGACACAATTCCTTGTGTTGTTGTAACAGCTTCTCGACACTGCTTCTTCAGAATATGTCGACACTGATCCTGTGTGTCGACACAAGCCTTTTGTTGAATGTGTCGACACTGATTGAGTGTGTCGACACAAGTACTTCTTCTTCAATACTTAGTTGATTTCTGCTGTGTGTCGACACAACTCCTTTGTGTCGACACATCTTCTTGTGTTGAAACTTGCTAAGTGTCGACACATCTTATTTGTGTCGATACATCTTCTTGTGTTGAAACTTTGCTGAGTGTCGACACATCTTCTTAGTGTCGACACATGTACTTGAACTTTGTTGAAGTTTGCTGAGTGTCGACACAGCCTCCTAGTATCGACACATGTACTTGAACTTTGTTGAAGTTTGTTGAGTGTCGACACAGCCTCCTAGTGTCGACACTTTTGCTGTCGACAAAGTTTCTCTGGGTGTCGACACTACCTCTAAGTGTCGACACAGATAATGTTGACAATTCTTCACTATGTGTCGACACTGCATGTATGTGTCGACACTTTTTTTCTGGTGTCGACTCTACCTTCCTGGTGTCGACACAATTACTCCAAGTGTTGACACAGCTTCTCTAGGTGTCGACACAAGCCTTCTTAAGTGTCGACACTTTTCTTCTAGGTGTCGACACATGGACTTAGAAACTTTTATGCTTTCCCTGCAATTAATTAACCTGCACACATGAACTCAAAGCACATCAAATACAACTTGATGTATATCATTGAGTAGGGTGAGGCTTCTTCAAATCAGGTACATATATTCCAATGTACCCAACAAGACCGCACCTTCTGGTCCACGTCGGACGGACATAACACAGGTCGGATCCTCCACCCCCCGTTGCTCAAATCGCCTTGCCTTCACCGAGTACGGCGTACTTGCGGCTTAATCAAAGGCGCGGGTCGGTCTCACCAATTCTGTTCTTGGCATTCAAGCCTGGGTATTTCTATTACACCCATTCATCTCACAATATCAGCAGGTCTTTACTGGGCACACCAGTACTTCCTGTTACTCGTTCATAGGTACGACACCGCAATATCACAAATGTCAGGGGTCTTTACTGGGCACACCAGTACTTCCTGCTACTCTCTTCACCGGTACCACCTACGACATCAAGCATCACAAAGGGCCTTTATTGGTCACACCAGTACTTCCTGTTACTCATTAACAGGTACGACCTAATAGCACAAGCATAACATGGATATTTCCTGGACTACCACTCCAGTATTTCCTGCTACTACCCTTCACAGGCATAACCCGTTGACTCCTTAAAGTACATGTTTATCACGAAGTCTTCTCCGATTCGTATGCAACATCACCAATCTAGACCAACCTGTCCAGATGGGCTTCACACAGCATGCCTATTCTGTACTCCATTTCTGGATCTATATGCCAACAAAAGGGGATTCCATGAATCACCCAAAAGACTCCCAAAATCAGCCACCTTTTGGTGGGGGACTCACATGCATATACCAAAAAGGAAGCCTTCACATGGCTAGGAAGAAAGGTCTTTATCCTTGAAGACCGCTTTGGTGCCATGAAGTTCCTAGCTGGCTAGGAAGAGCTTTTCCTCCGCAAATATGGCCTCGGATCACCGCTTGACACTCACAAGCTCCACCACCGAATAACCCCTCTTATTCTTCCTCCGTCTTCCTTTCTCTTTCTCTCTCTAAACGTTTAGAAAGATGAAGGTAATAACAAAATGAGAATACGTTCTCTGTTTTCGGCCATAGGGAAGCCGGAAAGAAGCTCAGCCCTTGGATCCAAGCTGAGAAAAATAGACGGCTACGAAAAATCGGGAAAACCGATTTTCGTGTCCGACACGCCCTGTGACACGCCCGTGTCACAGGCCGTGTACTAAAAGCGGTGCACAACCCGCCTAATCCCCCAAAACATGTCACCGCCACGGGACACGCCCAAAGTCATGCCCGTGACACAGGTCTGCGCTCGACGATCTGCGTTCGACGATTAGGCAGCGATCGTCGAGCTCGCCAGCGATCGTCGAGCCCGCCAGCGATCGTCAAACAGCGCGTTCGACGATTTCCGTTCGATGATTCCGCGCGTTCGACGATTTCCGCTCAACGATTCCGTACGTTCGACGATATCCATTCGACGATCGGGCAGCGATCATCGAATTGGCCCAGCGCTCGATGATTGGCCCAACATGCGACGATTTCCGTTCGACAATTTGCCAGCCCACGAAGCCTTTGCTAAATCATCGAGCTCAATTCATTGAACACAGCATTTTGTCGACCTGACGCCGAACCCGAGCGAGACACGCCCTCTGTTACGCCCGTGATCAAGGGCGTGACCACCCAAACACTTTCCATCGAACGACTTTCGTCGATCTCGACACGACTCCGCACCCGAGCAGGACACGCCCTGGGACATGCTCGTGTCCAAGGCCGTGTCACCCAAAATTTTGCCTGCTGAAAAATTTGGGCTGTTACAATATCTTCTGCTTCTCTTTCTCTCTTTCTTTTCATTCTTGGATAACCACATCCAAGCAGGCATTCCTTTATAAGGAGTAATCTTTTGGAGGATGTAGTAAGGAGTATCATTTACTGATTGAGCTTTGGAGCAGGAGGAGGAGGTGCTTTCCTTTTCTTAGATACTTTCTTCTTCTTTGGATCCTCATCTGAATCCTCATCTTCATCATCATCCTCGTCTTCAGACTCTTGAGGATTATCATATAGATCATTCAAAGCTTCCAGGGCCTCAGCAAAAATAATAGGCTTCTCAGTATGAGATGGAGCTGGAGGAGAAACTGTAATTAGTTCTGGAGCTGGAGAGCTGTCTCTGACAGTGCTTTCAGTAACTGCCTTATTCTCTTCTTCAATATCAGCCAAGATCAAAGCCTAAAAATCTGGCATAGGAGAGTCATCCATTACAAAGCTTGGCGCAGAAAAAGTTTCTGGAGGGGATGGAATGACTGTAAGCTCTAGAGCAGCAAAACTGTCTTTGAGTTGCTTGGCAACTGTAGGACTTATTGGTGAAGAATAGGGAGCAATAGCCAAAGATGGCTTAGTATAGTCTGCTGGAAGGAAACTCAAATATGCATTATCAAAAATTTTCAACAGATTTACTAAATCTACTGTGAAATTTATAATGAAATCACCAACAGTATTTATTTCTTCTGTTACTGATTCATCCATGTCCATGTCAGTTTCAATAAAATGAATAAAATCAACAAGATCTAACTCAGTATCTACATCTGTTGGTACTTCTACTGGAACTACTGCTGCTGCTACTACTGTGTCTGCTGCTACATCTGCTACTGGTTCTGCTGCAGCCTCTTCATCAACCATCTCCCCCTGCTTGGTTTCAGTGTGTACTGGAGCCAGGCCCCTTACTAAAGATGGGGCAGCAGTGAGGGCAGAAATCTGGGAAGGGAGGGAAGATATAGAAGTATCAAGAGGTGTAATGGCCTTTGCTATTATTGTTTTGTGAGGGGTGTGATGAGGGCAATGACAGAAGATATTTTGGAGGGGTCCAATGGTGGAGTTGCAGAAGGTGTTCCATAAGGTAGTTGAGTGGAGACAGATGGAGGGATGGTAGTAGTTGGTGGGGTTGGAGGAGGAGCATTTGGCATTTGGACATCCTGTGTGGATTGATTTGGAGGAGGAGTAGTGGGGGAGATGACAGTAGATTGAAAGATGGTATGGAGGACAAATGTGGTGGAAGAGGAGATGAAGGTGGTGTTGGAGAAGGTGAAGCATTAGGAGATTGGGCTGGTGTTCCATGTGGAGATGGAGGAGGTGTAGGAAGATGAGTATGTGTTGGAGAGATATGAATGGGGGAAGATGGAGGTGTGGGAGTATGAATGATGGTGTGGACTGTGGAGGGAAGTTGTGTTTGAATTGCTGGAAGGGATGGTTGTGAAGGAGTGATCTCTTCAGAAGGGTGGAGAGTGACTGTAACAGCCCTTGTGCTCTCAGAAGCTCTGGTGGAAGAGGAGGAGGGATTAGAAGGCTTTGTTATTGTCCTCTCCCACCTGCCAAACAAGGCACAAGTTAGCCTTTTGCTGGCATTGATGAATATGGTTGGGGAGACCAGTGATTCAGCAGCTTTTTCTTTCAAAAAGATCCCCAGGATCCTTCCAAAACACACTTCCTTTTTTGTTGTTATTTTTCTTGATCAAATCAAAGATGATCTTAGCCCAGTCCACTTGTTTCTTGTTGACGACTGCACACATAACCAAAAATTTATGCCTGGTTATATAATCGTGTGCAGTATGCTTGCCCAACAAGACTTTCAATTAGGGTTATCTCTAGAGTAACCCATCATGTTCAGCATCATGTCATATCCTTCTCTGTCAATCTCTAATTCTTCTTCTCCATTATTCAATCCAAATATTTCAATTAATACGGCGGGAGACAGAGAGATAGCGTTACCCCCAATTGATCCAACCATTGTGTTCTCCTCTGTTGTTGAAGATGTATAAACCCATTCTCTGATCTCAGTTCCAGATAGCTTAATCCTTGTTGTCATCAGGTTCTTCAGTTGTTGCTTTTCCAAAAGTTGCAGAATATCCAGAAATATGGGGTCGTAATGCTGAAACGAATCAAAGTCGACATCGAAGCCGATTTCGAACTTCATCGCAGCAAGGGTTCCTGTTGGAATCGCCATGAGAGTACCTGTAAGAGAAAAACGACGATCAAGTGCAAAGGAAATGAAAGCGCGGGATGGAGGTCGAAGAAAACCTAGATATAAGGTTTTCCAGAATATGAGTCGAAAAACTCTGTTCCACGAAAATTGAGAAATTCTTCGACCTGAGATCGACAAAATAATTGACAGTGAAATAATTTGTCGAGCTCAGTATGAAGATTGAAAAACATTTCGTCGAGCTCCGTTCGACGAAGGTTTCTGAAGTGGATTCGTCGATCTCCGTTCGACGAAAACAACTTCACTCATAGAGAGTTCGTCGACCTCCGTTCGACGAATATCTCTCGAACAGTCCCTAGTTCGTCGAACTCCGTTCGACGAACTCTGGAAAATTCATCGAGTGTAGACAGAAACTAAACTATGTCTTCTCCATTGATCATTCCAAGCTAATTTATAAAGAATAAGTGATTTCTCTCATCCAGGGGTTTGGTGAATATGTCAGCTCTTTGTAAGTCAGTGTAGATATAGACAAGATTAACTTTATTTTTGTCTACACACTTTCTAATGAAATGATGCCTAATGTCTATATGCTTGGTCCTACTATGATGAACTGGATTCTGTGCTATGGCTATAGCACTTGTGTTATCACAAAATAGAGTTAAATTATTTAAGTTGAGACTATAGTATAGAAGTTGATTTTGAATCCACAGCATCTGGGAACAACAGCTGCCAGCTGTAATGTATTCTGTCTCAGCAGTTGAGGTAGACACAGATGACTGTTTCTTACAAAACTAGGACACTAATCTCATACCCAGGAACTGGCAGGTTACTGAAGTACTTTTCCTGTCCACCCTGTGTAACGCCCTAAAATTTGAAAGAAGGACAGGCAGCGTTGATAGCAAAGTTTGGGTCTCGGTGAGGTTCACACAGCCTAGGATACGAGCGTGTCCATGGCCGTGTCATACCGGGTTCGTCGAGAGCCTGGGAAGTCGACGATTTTTCGCTAAGTTCGTCGACTAGTGGGGGACACGCCCTCCGACATGCCCGTGTCGGAGCCCGTGTCGCAAGCGTGTTCTCTCGAGTGTCGACACAGAGGTGTCGACATGGTGGTGTTGACGCAGAGGAGGTGTCGACACAGAGGTACCGACACGGTGGTGTCGACATAATGGTGTCGACACAGAGGAGGTGTCGACACAGACAGGGAACACGGCCTAGGACACGGGCGTGTCCATGGCCGTGTCTTTTCGGGTTCGTCGAGCTCCTGTGGTTTCGATGTTTTTCGCTCGACGAAGTGTCAAAGAAGTGAACATGGTTCGGGACACGGGCGTGTTCAGGGCCTTGTTGAGTGTGTTCGATGAATTCCTGCGAGTTCGACGAAGAGGCAGTCGACGATCGTCGAGACGTTGAACACGGTCTGAGACATGGGCGTGTCCCAGGCCGTGTCCTTCTCGGGTTATGAGCTGGGACTTATGAGGGGTTGGACACGGCTTGGAGCCCAGGCGTGTTCAGGTTGGATACGGTCGTGTCAAAAGTGAAACTGGCGTGTCAAGGACCCGTGTCCTGTTTTGGGTGCGACGGTTTTGGAGTCGATTGGGGAACAAGGCCTTGGACACGGGCTTTTCACAAGCCGTGTTCAACCCAGGTGTTTTGTTTTTCAGTTCGGATCGTGGCCTCTATTTCCCTTCTTTTGGGATCTAATGGTCCAGGGTTTCCCTTGCTGAGTTAAATCCGAGAATAGGGTTAGAAACCCTCATTCTCCTCCAAGCAATCTCTTTCTAAGATCTAGAGAGAGTGGAGAGCAAGGAAGAAGGTGAAGGAGATCCGGCTGTTGGAGAGGCTTCGATGCTCCAAATCGCGAGCCGAGTCCAGATCTGTGGAGGCAAGATCGTTGCGAAGGTTTTCATCCGGCAAAGTTTCCATGGCTAGGAAGAGGGTTCGGAAGGTAACGACACTTCTCCTCTTGGTTTTAGGATGCATGTTTTAGCAACTTTTATTTTCTAGTTTTTGGGCACCAAACTCTCAAATGAGAGGGGTTTGGGTCGCAAAGTTTCAAGAGGAACCTCCGGGTCGATTGAGTCCGTCCCCGACATGTTTTTGCATTAGAGATCCGCTCCGTTAGTGGATTAGGCATGGTGGGTGAAGCGTAGTCACGACCGTTAGTACGACTCGGTGATGTTGCATATGAGCTTAAAGGATTTGTAGAGATCCTTTGCGGCAAGATGCCGTTTGTGATGTTTGTGATGTTTTCCCCTTTTTCTCGAGAGAGTACGTGTAGTCGGAACCGGAAAAGGTTAGCTCCTCAATGGTGGTAAATGGTTTCCTTGGTGAACAAGGTTAGCTTCACATTGGTGGTAGATGGTTTCCTTGGTGCGCGGGAACGCTGCAGTACGAATGAGGGACTAGGGTGGAATTGTCTTGGATTGTGATGTGCCAAGGGGCGGTTGTGTCTCTGTGGTCGGCTGGATATCCCGTGACGTGCACGTCATTTGCGGAGAGTGTACCGACAAGACTAGTCCCCTTCTATGAGACTAACGAGAATGCCAAGCATGGGGCAAGCTCGGGCAATGAGGCCATTAGCGGGTGGGGTCCAGCAAGGCTTCTTAGAATCGGTCTGTGTGTGTTTGTTGGAATCCTGACATGAGAAGTCAAAAAGATTACAGGCAAGCCCGGGTCTAAGACCTTGAGCGGGTCTAAGTCTTTGCAAGAGTTCCGTGTGGCGGCTTGTATGCCTTCGGGGGAGTGTTGGTAACCCCCCCTTTGTTTGCGGCTTTATGCCAATGGGGAAATGATGAGTACCCAAATGATGTGATGATGTGCTAGTTGTATACGCGATAAGGTGCCTTGGGTGAAGCCCAAGTTTTTGCATACATGCTGCATAAGTAGGCCCTTTCATTATATGCTCAACATTAGAGAACGTGTATGTTGTTTGAGACATCCAAGCCTGTTTTTAGTGCCTTACTTGTTTCTTTATATATTGCATACGAAGTGCTGACTTGCAGGTTGGAGGTGTTCCCCGGGGTCCGTTAGGGGCGGCCGGGAGGAGATGTGTTGGTTACACAGTTTGAGTTCAGCGTTTGCTGACCCACGTTACAATCAAATTTTTATAGGGCAAGGATCGCAAGCAGGAGCTAGCTCGCCGGCCAAAAGGGCCTAGGCGTCATGAAGTGTTACCATTTTGCTGTAGCTCTACTTTTATGATATTGTATGTTTGATGCTCATGTTTTCCGGCTTGCATGCCGAGGTAATCTATGAGTGCTTATGCACATTTATGACTGGTGTTATTATTTGAGTTTTGGACTCACTTCTATTGTAAGGCCTTAAGGCCGCTTCGATACTCCTATATGGTATGGATAACTTCTAGTCTGTTTGCTTTTTCCGCTGTGCCGTGGTTATGAGTTTTGAGATCGGGTAGTTATATCATCTTATAATACTGAAGCTGTGGCGTCTGTATGTTGTGGGGCCTCGGCCAGACCCATATTATACGGTCATTACAGGGGAGGTGTTATAATTTGGTATCAGAGGCAGGTTATGTTCAAGGTCAGTGCATATAGAAGTTATCCACATAGGAGTAATGTGGGACCATGAGTGTCCTTATGTTTGAGTCTTGCGATTAGAGACTGATTCCTTATTTTCTTGCTTCCTTGAAGAGTGCAAGCAACGAGGCGGGTACGTCGAGACCAAGAGAAGAGCTTTTGGCGAGCAGCGCTATAGCTCAGGGTCCTTTGGGCATGGGTATAAACCCGGCCAACTTCTGCTGCATGCTTGCAGAAGCAATGATGGCAGCCCAGGCTGCAGCAACAGCTCAGGTAGCAATCCCTGCTACACCGGATACGGCGATGGTGGTGCCGGGCGGAGAAGCCAGTCGAGTAGAGCCTTTGGCAGAAAGGGTGGTTGTCGGGAATGGAGACCGGCAGATGAAGTACTTTCTGAGTTTTCATCCCCCAACATTCAAGGGTGTCGGTACTCCGACTGATGAAGTGGACTGGTGGGCACGGATTCAAGAGCTTTTGAGGGCGGCAGAGACGCCAGAAGAGAAGAAATCTGATTTTGCGGCCTTCATGTTAGAGGGAGACGTAAAGTTGTGGTGGGTGAGCCATAGCAGCCGCCAATTTCCTGGACGCACCCCGTCGATGGAAGAATTTGGGGATGCTTTACTAAAGAGGTAGATTCCCGTTTCTACGAGGTTGGCCCTTCAGAGGCAATTTCTGCACTTGATGTAGCGAGACAAGATGGTGGGCGAGTATGTGCAGGAGTTCACCCGTTTGGGTCGTTATGCAGGAACGACGATGTCAGATGATGTAGAGAGGGATAACCTCTTTTACCAGGGGATGAGGGAGAATCTAAGGCAACCCCTCATTGCCATGAAGAGAGCTGGTTTTAACGAGCTAGTTGAGGCTGTCAGGAAATTGGAGAGTGATCTAGAGCGAAGCCAAAGCCGTAAGGGTTTTGCACCCAAGCAAGGAGAAGGGAAGCCTTCTCAATCCCAAGGAAAGTCGGAAGGGAATAGATGGAGGAAGAAGCCTCACCCGTACAAGTCCGGTGAGAAAAGCAAGTGGATGTCTGGAGGGTCTCACTCTAAGGGGCCACCGACGTGCTTCAACTGTGGCAAGGTGGGACACATAGCTCGTTTTTGAAACCAAGGGGGTGCGGAGTAGGAGGCAAGGCAGGAGAAGACTGTGCGCTCCGACCCCAGTGCTGTAGAGAAAGGAAAGATGGCGGAGTCGAGTGCTTCTCGGTTCCAACTGGTACAACCAAGGGCTTACAACCTTGGACAGCAGGAAGCGATCCGCCAACCCGACGTGGTGACAGGTATGAGGAAGTTTATGTTTAACCTTACGATCATACGTTTAGACTGTTATTGTTGATGTCTATGTTGTAGGCTTTGTGTTGGTTTCCGGATACCCCGCTAGAGTACTGTTTGATACGGGAGCATCGCACTCCTTTCTTATGGAAAGCTTCATCTGGAGGATTGGAGTTGAGTCATTTTCGGCAGACGCAGAGCTGAAGGGGCACATGCCCAATGGGTCATCCATGACCACCGGAAAGAAAGGGCGCATTTGTTGTGAGCTAAGCGGAGTTGACTTCGTGTTGATAGCAGCGGTCTTACCATTGGTCAAGTTTGATGTGATTTTGGGAATGGACTGGCTAGCGGAGCAATGTGCCAGTATCGATTTCCTATCCAAGGTGGTGACCCTAAGAAGCGAAGGGCAGTCAGAGGTGAAATTTGAGGGCCTCAATGGAGTGGCATGTTCTCTGATTTTGGCCTTGCAGTTGGCTCGGGCAGTTAGCCAGGGTGGAGTAGCGCTTGTAGCGTTATTGGAGGTTCACCTTTCCAGGTTATCACTTGGGGAAGTGCCTATGGTGGCAGAGTTCTAGGATGTATTCCCGGATGAACATCCTGGAGCGCCTCCTCGTCGGGAGATCGATTTCTTGATTGAGTTAGTACCGGAGGCTAGGCCGGTGTCGCGTCCTCCGTTTAGGATGACACCAAAGGAGTTGGCTGAACTCAAGGTACAGTTGCAGGAACTGTTGGAGCAAGGGTATATCAGACCCAGTTCTTCACTATAGAGCGTGCCGGTGTTGTTTTTAAAGAAGAAAGACGGTAGTATACGATTGTGCATAGACTACCGAGAGCAGAATAAACTAACCGTCAAGAATAAATATCCGATTCCTCGAATATACGACCTGTTCGACCAATCGGTGGGGTCGGTAGTATTTTCAAAGTTGGACTTGAAGTCAGGATACTATCAGTTGCGGATTCGGGATGAGGACATACCCAAGACAGCGTTTGGTACGAGGTATGGACACTTCGAGTTCTCGGTGATGCCGTTCGGGCTGACGAACGCACCATCTGTATTCATGGATTTGATGAATCGAGTATTTCGAAAATACTTGGACTCTTTTGTAGTTGTCTTTATTGACGACATCTTGGTTTATTCCAAATCGGAAGTGGAGCATGAGACTCTCTTGAGAATGGTCTTACAAGTGTTGAGGGAGAACCAGTTGTATGCAAAGTTCTCGAAGTGCGAGTTCTGGTTAGAGAAGGTGGCATTTTTGGGCCACGTGATTAGTGGGGATGGGGTGGCGGTAGATCCAACAAAGGTGGAAGCCATCAGAGATTGTCCGATTTTGAGAACTGTGATGGAAGTCCGAAGTTTTCTTGGACTAGCCGGGTACTATAGGAGATTCGTGGAAAACTTTTCGCGGATAGCTCTACCCCTCACCTCACTCACTCATAAAGACCAGAAGTTTGTGTGGACTCAAGAGTGCAGTCAGGCATTCGAGATGCTGAAGGAAAGACTGATGACGGCTCCAATCCTAAGTCTACCGAAAGGGACCGAAGGATTTCAGATCTTCAGTAACGCATCGAGATGCAGTTTGGGTTGCGTGTTGGTGCAACATGGCAGTGTAATAGCCTTTGGGTCTAGATAGCTGAAGACTCACGAGAGGAATTACCCCGTTCATGACTTGGAGTTGGCGGCGGTAATTTTAGCGTTGAAAATATGGCGACACTATGTCTATGGTGCGAAGGTAGAGATCTTCACGGATCATAAAAGCCTGAAGTATCTCTTAGATCAGAAGGACTTGAATATACGGCAGACATGTGGGTTGAGTTACATGGAGAATGTGAAGTGGCGATTCATTATACGCCAGGCAAGGCTAATGTGGTGGCCGATGCATTGAGTAGAAAATACTCTGGGCAAGGGAATTAGATTGACGCTCATGATGAGCCGTTGGTGCGGGAATGGGAGTCCCTTGGCTTGGAGTGCATAGCAAGAGGCGAGTTTGGCGTGGCTCGATTAAACTGGATTAAAGTGCAGAACAACTTTTCCGATCATATTCGGGAAGCGACTCGTTTGGATGTGGAGTTTCAGCCATTCGTGGTGGAAGCTCAAACATGCGAGAGCAGCGCTTGGGAGATGATTGACGGGATTTTGAGGAAGAACGGAAGTATTTATGTACCGTAGTTTGGCAAGCTCCGTGAGGAGTTGATGTTTGTGGCTCACTTTACAAAGTACTCCATTCATCCGGGCAGTACAAAGATGTACTTGGATATGAAGAGATCCTTTTGGTGGCCTGGACTGAAGTGGGACGTAGCTTTGTACGTGAATCAATGTCAAACTTGTGCCTTGGTGAAGGCCGAGTGTCAGAAGCCGGGCGGGTTCCTGAAGCCTCTTCCAATCCCCGAGTGGAAATTTGATGACATCTCCATGGATTTTGTGCATGGGTTACTTAGATCACAGCAGGGTAACGACGCGATTTGGGTGATTGTGGATCGCTTAACCAAAGTGACTCACTTCATCCCAAACCGGAAGGAGGACAGCGTGGAGAAGCTGGTGGAGTTGTATGTTCGCAACATTGTGCGGCTACATGGGATCCCTAAAAGTATAGTCAGCGATCGTGACGGACGTTTCACGTCCAAGGACTGGAGGTTGGTTCACAACAGTCTGGGCATGAAGCTAAAGTTCAGTACAGCTTTCCATCCTCAAACTGACGGGCAAACTGAAAGAACGAACCATACTATGGAGGATATGCTGAGGATGTGTGTTCTTAACTTCGGGAAGAAATGGGAGGATCACCTCTTCATGGTGGAGTTCGCGTATAACAATAGTTACCAAGCAAGTATAAAGATGGCGCCATACGAAGCTCTGTATGGGAGGCGGTGCCGAACACCGATGTCATGGACAGAGGTGGGAGACACCAAACTATTGGGAAAAGAAGTGGTGGCGGATGCTTGTGAGTTGGTACAGACCATTCAAGAGCGCATGAAGGTGGCTCAAGATCGGCAAGCAAAATATTTTAATGCGGGCCACCGGAAGTTGGAGTTCGCAGTAGGCGATTGGGTCTATTTGAAGATCAAGCCGTTCAAAGGCTTTTCATGCATTCACCGACTCAAGAAATTTAGTCCAAGGTTTTTGGGCCCTTTTGAAGTTGTTAAACGGGTGGGAGAAGCAGCATATCGATTGGCGTTGTCCGTAGAGTTGAGTGGATTGCATCACGTCTTCCATGTCTTCGTCTTGAGGAAAGCCTTGGTAGAGGCTAGTGTGGTGATCCAATCGGCATCGGTGCCGATAGAGGAAGACTTGAGGATGCGAGTCCATCCAATTGCTATAGAGGACTCAGAAATTCGGCAGTTGCGGAACAAAGAGGTCAAACTCGTAAAAGTCCGATGGGACAACTGCGGCCGTGAGGAGCTCTCTTGGGAGAGAGAACAAACCATGGTGGAGGAATATCCAGAATTTTTCCGTTCAGGTATCAATTAAATTTTGTGTAACTCTTCTTATTTTTTTGGTAATTTCGGGACGAAATTCTTTTAAGGGGGAGAGAGTTGTGACGCCCCAAAATTTGAAAGAAGGACGAGCAGCATCGAGAGCCAAGTTTGGGTCTCGGTGAGGGTCACACGGCCTAGGACACGGGCGTGTCCATGTCCGTGTCGTACAGGGTTCGTCGAGAGCCCGGGAAGTCGACGATTTTTCACTCAGTTCGTCGACTAGTGGGGGACACGCCCTCTGACACGCCCGTGTCGCAGGCGTGTTCTCTCGAGTGTCGATACAGAGGTATCGACATGGTGGTGTCGACACAATGGTGTCGACACATTGGAGGTGTTGCCACAGAGGTGCCGACACGGTGGTGTCGACACAATGGTGTCGACATATAGGTGGTGTCGTGTAACATACCAATTTTTTCAGCAGGCAAAATTTCGGGTGACACGGCCTGGGACACGGGCGTGTCCCAGGGCGTGTCCTGCTCGGGTGCGAAGTCGTGACGAGATCGACGAAAGTCGTTCAACGGAAAGTTTTTGGGTGGTCACGCCCTGGGTCATGAGCGTGATAGAGGGCGTGTCCCGCTCGGGTTCGACGTCAGGTCAATGAAATTCTGTGTTCAACGAATTAAGCTCGACGATTTAGCAACGGCTTCATGGGCTGACAAATCATCGAACGGAAATCGTCGAATGCTGGGGAAATCGTCGAACGTGACGAATCGTCGAATGGAGATCGTCGAACGCGGGCCCAATCGTCGAGCGCTGGGTCAATTCGATGATCGCTGCCCGATCGTCGAACGAAAATCGTCGAACGCGCGAAATCGTCGAACGCACTGTTTGACGATCGCTGGCGGGCTCGACGATCGCTGCCTAATCGTCGAATGCAGATCTGGGTCACGGGCATGACTTGGCTGACATGGGGCGTGTCCCGTGGCGGTGACCTATTTTGGGGATAAGGTGGGTTAAGCGCCGCTTTGAGGACATGGCCTGTGACACGGGCGTGTTACCGGGCGTGTCAGACGCGAAAATCGGTTTTCCCGATTTTTCATAGCCGTCCATTTTTCTCAGCCCGGATCCAAGGGCTGAGCTTCTTTCCTGCTTCCTTAAGGCCGAAAACAGAGAATGTATTCTCATTTTGTTTTTGACTTCATCTTTCTAAAAGTTTAGAGAGAGAGAGGGAAAGGAAGTCAGAGAAGAAGAAGAGGGGCTGTTCGGTGGTGAAGCTTGTGAGTGTGAAGCGGTGATCCGAGGCCATTTTTGCGGAGGAAAAGCTCTTCCTGAACTTCATGGCACCAAAACGGTCTTCAAGGGTAACGATTTTTCTTCCTAGCCATGTGAAGGCTTCTTTTTGGCATATGTTTGTTATTCCCCCACCACGAGGTGGCTGCTTTTGGGAGTCTTTGGGTGGATTCATGAAATCCCCTTTGTTGGCATATAAATCCGGAAATGGAGTACGGAATAGGCATGCTGTGTGAAGCCCATCTGGATAGGTTGGTCTGGATTGGTGATGTTGCATACGAACCAGAGAAGACTCCGTGATAAACGTGTACTTTAAGGAGTCAACGGGTTATGCCTGTGAAGGGTAGTAGCAGGAAGTACTGACGTGGTAGTCCAGGAAAATATCCGTGTTGTGCGTGTGCTATTGGGTCGTACCTGTGAATGAGTAACAGGAAGTACTGGTGTGCCCAGGAAAGACCCCTGACATTTGTGATATTGCGGTGTCGTACCTGTGAACGAGTAACAGGAAGTACTGGTGTGCCCAGGAAAGACCCGCTGATGTTGTGAGATGAATGAGTGTAATAGAAATACCCAGGCTTGAATGCCAAGAATAGGATTGGTGAGACCGACGTGCGCCTTTGATTAGCCGCGAGTACGCCGTACTCGGTGAAGGCAAGGCAATTTGAGGAACGGGGGGGGGGGGGGGGTGGAGGATCCGACCTGCGTTATGTCCGTCCGACATGGACCAGAAGGTGCAGACTGTTGGAGCGCATAGCGAGAGTCTTAGGCCTGCGTGCCATGACACAATGGGGGGCTATGGGCCATCCCAGTGTTTTAAGACTAGAACTCCGACTGCACACCATGGATTAAATGCTCAAGAGAGTTGTCGTTGGGTTATGACCCTGATACGGTGGTGGGCAATTGATTTGCTAGTAGACCAAGAATGTGCCCTGAGTGCATGGACCGTTTGGCCGGGTGGCTGACGGTTGTGATGGCATGTGTGCTTGAAAGCACATTATATGAGATATATTGCCATGCTTGTGATATGATGTGCCTGTAGGGAAGATTATCACTGCCCCGAGAAAAGGGGTAGGGTTGTTATAATTTGGTCAGCTGAATGCTGACCGTTGCCTCTGTTTGCCACCGTTGGGTGGATTGTCCCTGTACAGGTGCTAGAGAGCCAAGCGGGACGCATAAAGGTTGATTTCCCTACGGCTGCTACTGCTGCTAGCCCTCGAAGGCTAGTTGGATGCATGTTGTGGTTTCTTTTAATGTGGCCGGCCTACGCGCCAATGTTTAGGCCACTGTTTAAAAGTCATGTAAGGCCATAAGGACAACTTTTGTGTTGTTGTAAGACATTCCTATTATATATAGATACAATGTGGAGTTGTTTTATATGTTGGACATTCACGTGTGGAGTTCAAGTATTAGTATAGGCTTCCGCTAGAATGCAATGTGTTAAGGTGCGTTGTGCTACTCTGGTATCATCTCGTACCTTCACCGTCTGTTTTGTGATATATGTTGTGGGCCCATGGCCGGACCTTCTAGTATATACCATATGAACAGATGGAGTTGTTACATTTTTGGTATATGTCTGTGCAAACCAAGTTATGCGATTGAACTCCTGAATGTCCATGATAGGAATGCAAATATATGTGCTTGAGGAACCTGCGTGTTCCTATTTTGTGTTGTTTGCTTGTGTAAGGCCGCTAATGTTTGTGTCTTGTCCACCTTTAGGTGACACGGAGTGGAGCTGGGTAGTCAGAGCCCCCAACATTCTGAAGAAAGTACGACACCAGCCGCGGTGCTTACACCTCCACCGTCTGCGGAACATGTGCGTTTAGTTGCTGAGGCTTTATTTGCCATGATCCAAGGCCAGCCACTTCGGTGGGAACAACCTGCTGTGAGGCCAGAACAGGTGGCTGCAAGGCCTGAACCTGAAGTGGATGTGGCTCCTCGAGCGGCTGAGAAGCAGTTGACGCGGTTTATGAGTTTCCATCCGCCTACGTTTTTGGGAGCGGGAACTCCTACGCAGGCTGAGGATTGGCTATCGCGCGTCAAGCAAATCATGATGGCGATTGGATCGGAGGAGCATCAGAAAGTCACCTTAGCTACCTTCCTGCTTGAAGGAGAAGCTAGATTGTGGTGGGACGAGATGGAGTTGCATCACTTGGCGGGGCAACCCTTAACACAAGTATCGATGGAAGAATTCTCCCGACTCTTCCTAGCGAAGCACCTTCCTACGACGCAACGTATAGCCATGGAGAACGAATTCCAAAGGTTAACACAAGGTGATGGCAGTGTTGACGCGTACCTGCATGAGTTTACACGCTTGGGGCAATATACGGGTTCTATTTTTGCTGGTGAGCAGTGGAAGACGAATAGGTTCTATGAAGGACTGCGGGATAAGTTGAGGTTCCTGGTCTCTAGTTCTGTGAACCAAGGCTTCCAGGGATTGGTCGACACTGCGAGCGTGCTGGAAAAATATATGAAGAGGGTGCAGGGGAAGAGGGATTTTGTTGTGACGCAACCGGAGTGAAAGTTGCCCCGACCGGGGAAACCATTTTATAAGAAGAAATGGGGCATGAAGTCCAAGACAAGTGGACAAGATCTTTCATCTGTTGTATCGGGAGCAACGCCGGGGGCTACCTCAAGGCCGGATACTCGTACATGCTTCACTTGTGGCCGGGTGGGGCATATAGCTCGAGATTGTCGGGTGCCGCCAAAGAGTGAAAAGAAGGGGGGAGTGTCGTATGCGGAGAAGGGCAAGGCAGTAGTGGACTCCTCTGCCTCGCAAGCGCAGCCCCGGGTCTACAATCTTGGCATGCAGGAGGCCATCAAGCAGAGTGACGTCGTCACAAGTATGAGTTTAGTTTGACATATTATATTGCTTGTATGCTTTGCTTAGTGTATATGTGTTTGCGGTTTGTGTGTGTGACATGATTGTCACAGGCTTTGTGATGATTCGGGATACGCTGGTGCGAGCACTGTTTGATACGGGTGCATCACATTCTTTTCTGTCTCGCGAATTCATAGCGCGGCTTGGGATACCTAGTCTTGCAAAGACAGATAGCGTCAGAGTGGTGTTGCCGAATGGCTATTGGATGATTGCGGATCAAGCTTGCGATGTGGCGGTCCAAATAGGAAGTCGGGATTTCAGTTTGACTGCATCTGTATTGCCGATATCGGAATTCGACGTGATTTTTGGTATGGATTGGCTTGCGGAGCAGCATGCCATGATTGATTTCCAGTCCAAAGGGATCACGTTGGGCCAGAATACCGAACGGGAGACAAAGTTCGCGGGTATGCGAGGAGTGGGCGGGACGTTGCTATCTGCACTCCAAGTAGTCAAGGCTGTTCGGAAGGGTACGAAGTGTTACTTCACACTGATTCAGGTTGTTGAGCCTAAGGCCAGTATGTGCGAGGTTCCGATTGTGTCAGAATTTATAGATGTGTTTCCCACGGATCTCCCTAGGCTACCACCCCAGCGGGAGATTGACTTCACAATCGAGTTGGTGCCAGGTGCGAAACCTGTGGCCCGCTCGCCATATCGCGTCGCGTCAAAGGAGATGGCTGAGTTGAAGGTCCAACTACAAGAATTGCTGGAGCAAGGTTATATACGCCCAAGCATGTCACCTTGGAGCGCACCTGTGCTTTTTGTAAAGAAGAAAGATGGTGGGTTGCGGTTATGTATTGACTACCGTGAACTGAATAAGCTGACCGAGAAGAATAAATATCCGATACCCCGGATTGATGAGTTATTCGATCAGCTGGTGGGCTCGACCATCTATTCGAAGTTGGACCTGAAGTATGGGTATTACCAGTTGAGAATTCAGGAAGGTGACATTCCCAAAACCGCATTTGGAATGCGTTACGGGCACTATGAGTTCACAGTCATGCCATTTGGACTGTGCAATATGCCATCGATGTTTATGGATTCGATGCACCGCACGTTCCGAGAGAGCCTGGATCTGTTTGTGATCGTGTTTATTGATGACATCCTGGTTTACTCGAAGTCGAAAGCTGAACATCAGACTCACTTGCGGTTGGTGTTGAATACATTGAGGCAAAATTAGCTCTATGCCAAGTTCTCGAAGTGAGAGTTTTGGTTATCGTTGGTGGCTTTTCTGGGCCATGTAGTGAGTGGAGCGGGCGTTGCAGTGTATCTAGTGAAGATAAGGGCCATACAGGAGTGGCCAGTGTTGTCTTTCGTGGCGGAGGTCAGGAGTTTCCTTTTACTTGCAGGCTACTATCGAAGATTTGTTGAGAATTTCTTGCAGATTTCTTTGCCGCTAACCATGCTGACGAGAAAAGATTAGAAGTTCATTTGGATGCTAGAGTGCGCAGGAGCTTTTGAAGAGCTGAAGGTTTGGTTGACCACGACGCCGGTGTTGTCTTCGCCAAGTGGGACCGATGGATTTGTTATTTATAGTGATGCCTCAGGGAGCGGCTTAGGGTGCGTTCTTCTACAGAATGGAAAGGTAATTTCTTATGACTCACGCCAGCTGAAGGTGCACGAACGAAATTATCCCGTCCATGACTTAGAGTTGGCGGCGGTGATTTTTGCACTAAAGTTGTGGTGACACTATCTTTATGGAGTGAAGGTGGAGATCTATACAGATCACAAGAGCTTAAAATACCTATTGGAGCAGAAGGACTTGAACATGCGACAACGAAGGTGGTTGGAGTTCCTTGGGGACTGCACTTTCGAGATCCACTATACTCCCGGGAAGGGAAACATAGTCGCAGATGCCTTGAGTCGGAGAGCACCGGCTAGAGCGAGTTGGTTACAAAGGCATGATGAACGTCTTATCCAGGAGCTAGAAGCGTTAGAGATTTATTGTGTTGACAAGAATTCTACCGCCACTGCATGTCTGAACTGGACGGAGGTGCAATGTGACCTTGCATACCGAATTTAACGAGCAATGGGGTTAGATGAAGATCTCTTACGCTATGTTAACAAGGGGCCAGAGGGCAAATTCTCCTGGAATGACGGTCTTTTGCGAAAAGAGGGCCGTTTGTGCGTCCCAAATGTGGGTAAAGTGAGGGAAGAACTGATGTATGAAGCGCATTATACAAAGTATTCCATTCACCCCGGGAGCACGAAGATGTTCAATGATATGAAAAAGCTATTCTGGTGGCCAGGGCTAAAGAGAGATGTTGCCCTCTATGTGGCCAAATGCCAAACATGTGCGATGGTGAAGGCGGAATGCCAAAAGCCGGGTCGTTATTTGAAGTCGCTGCGGATCTCAGAGTGGAAATTTGATGATATTTCCATGGATTTTGTGCACGGGTTGCCGAGATCTCAACGAGGAAACGATTCCATTTGGGTGATTGTTGACTTGCTAACGAAAGTGGCACATTTTCTCCCAAACAGGCGGGATGATTCGGTCTATAGTTTGGCAAAATTATATGTTGACCAGATTGTACGGCTTCACGGTGTTCCTCGGAGCATCGTAAGTGATCGAGATGGGTGATTCACATCAAATGACTGGAAGCTAGTTCACCGATTGTTGGGCACGAAGTTGACTTTCAGTACGGCCTTTCATCCCCAAACGGATGGCCAAACTGAACGTACCAACAGAACTATGGAGGACATGCTCAGGATGTGCGCCCTAGACTTCGGAAAGAGATGGGAAGATCATCTCTACATGGTGGAGTTTGCTTATAATAACAGCTACCAGATGAGCATTGGGATGACACCGTATGAAGCGCTATATGGAAGGAAGTGTCGTACTCCCTTGGCTTGGGTAGAAGCGGGCGAAGCTCGAGTGTATAACCGAAATGAAGTCGATGAAGCAAATTCAACCATTCGTTCTATTCGAGAGAAGCTACTCATTGCTCAAGATCGTCAAGCGAAGTACTACAACGCCAAGCACCGAAACGTGGAGTTTGCGGTTGGAGATTGTGTCTACTTGAAGATCAAGCCCTTCAAAGGTGTCTCCAGGATTCGACGTTTGAAAAAGTTGAGTCCAAGATATTTGGGTCCATTTGAAGTGGTTGAGCGAGTCGAAGAAGCGACATATCGGCTAGCTCTTTTGGCATACTTGGGTGGATTACATGATGTGTTTCACATCTCGGTGCTTCAGAAGGCCGTTAAAGATCCAGCTCAAGTGATCACGGATGATCGTGTGCCCGTGGAGTATGGGCTAACAATGAGAGTTAGACCCATTCAGATCGAGGATCGAGCCGAGAAACAGTTGCCGAACAAGACAGTCAGAATGGTTAAAGTCCGGTGGGACAACTGCGGCCATGAGGAACTTACATGGGAGTGAGAGCAAACCATGCGGGTGGAGTTTCCCGAACTGTTTCTATAATGAGTGGGGCATAAAAATATGTTGTTGTAACATGAGAATTTTAATGTTATAACTGTTTGGTTGCTGGTTGCTGGTTGCCTTCCTGTGTACTAATTTCGAGGATGAAATTTCTTGTAGGAGGGGAGGGTTGTAACATCCAAATTTTTTCAGTAGGAAAAATTTCGGGTGACACAGCCTGGGACACGGGCGTGTCCCAGGGCGCGTCCTGCTCGGGTGCGAAGTCGTGCCGAGATCGACGAAGGTCGTTCGACGAAAAGTTTTTGGGTGGTCACGCCCTAGGTCACGGGCGTGACAGAGGGCGTGTGCCGCTCGGGTTCGGCGTCAGGTCGACGAAATGCTGTGTTGACCGCATTGAGCTCGACGATTTAGCAATGGCTTCGTGGGCTGGCAAATCGTCGAATGGAAATCGTCGAATGCTGGGGAAATCGTCGAACGCGCGGAATCGTCGAACGGAGATCGTCGAACGCGGGCCCAATCGTCGAGCGCTGGGTCAATTCGACGATCGCTGCCCAATCGTCGAACGAAAATCATCGAACATGCAAAATCGTCGAACGCGCTGTTTGATGATCGCTGGCGGGCTCGACGATTGCTGGCGAGCTCGACGATAGCTGCCTGATCGTCGAACGCAGATCGTCGAGTGCAGATCTGGGTCACGGGTGTGAGTTGGCTGACACGGGGCGTGTCCCGTGGCGGTGACCTATTTTGGGGATAAGGCGGGTTAAGCACCGCTTTGAGGGCACGGCCTGTGACACGGGCGTGTCACAGGGCGTGTCGAACGTGAAAATCGGTTTTCCCGATTTTTCGTAGCCGTCCATTTTTCTCAGCCCGGATCCAATGGCTGAGCTTCTTTCCTTCTTCCTTAAGGCCAAAAACAGAGAATATATTCTCATTTTGTTTTTGACTTCATCTTTCTAAAAGTTTAGAGAGAGAGGGAAAGGAAGTCGGAGAAGAAGAGGGGCTATTCGGTGTTGAAGCTTATGAGTGTCAAGCGGTGATCCGAGGCCATTTTTTGCGGAGGAAAAGCTCTTCCTAAACTTCATGGCACCAAAGCGGTCTTCAAGGGTAACGATTTTTCTTCCTAGCCATGTGAAGGCTTCTTTTTGGCATATGTTTGTGATTCCCCCACCAAGAGGTGGCAGCGTTTGGGAGTCTTTAGGTGGATTCATGAAATCTCCTTTGTTGGCATATAGATCCGGAAATGGAGTACGGAATAGGCATGCTGTGTGAAGCCCATCTGGACAGGTTGGTCTGGATTGGTGATGTTGCATACGAACCGGAGAAGACTCTGTGATAAACGTGTAGTTTAAGGAGTCAACGGGTTATGCCTGTGAAGGGTAGTAGCAGGAAGTACTAGCATGGTAGTCCAGGAAAATATCTGTGTTATGCTTGTGCTATTGGGTCGTACCTGTGAATGAGTAACAGGAAGTACTGGTGTGCCCAGGAAAGACCCCTGACATTTGTGATATTGCGGTGTCGTACCTGTGAACGAGTAACAGGAAGTACTGGTGTGCCCAGGAAAGACCCGCTGATGTTGTGAGATGAATGGGTGTAATAGAAATACCCACGCTTGAATGCCAAGAACAGGATTGGTGAGACCGACCCGCACCTTTGATTAGCCGCGAGTACGCCGTAATAGGTGAAGGCAAGGCAATTTGAGCAACGGGGGGTGGAGGATCCAACCTGCATTATGTCCGTCCGACGTGCACCAGAAGGTGCGGTCTGTTGGAGCGCATAGCGAGAGTCTTAGGCCTGCGTGCCATGACGTAATGGGTGGCTACGGGCCATCCCAGTGTTTTAAGACTAGAACTCCGGCTACACTCCATGGAGTAAATGCTCAAGAGAGTTGTCGTTGGGTTGCGACCCTGATACGGTGGTGGGCAATTGATTTTCCAGTACACCAAGAATGTGCCCTGAGTGCACGGACCGTTGGGCTGGGTGGCTGACGGTTGTGATGGCATGTGTGCGTGAAAGTACATTATATTAGATATATTGCCATGCTTGTGATATGATATGCCTGCAGGGAAGATTATCGCTGCCCCGAGAAAAGGGGTAGGGTCGTTATAATTTGGTCAGCTGAATGCTGACCGTCGCCTCTGTTTGGCACCATTGGGTGGATTGTCCCTGTACAGGTGCTGGAGAGTCAAGCGGGACGCATAAAGGTTGATGTCCCTGCTGCTGCTGCTAGCCCTCGAAGGCTATTTGGATGCATGTTGTGGTTTATTTTAATGTGGTCGGCCTACGCGCCAATATTTAGGCCACTGTTTGAAAGCTATGTAAGGCCATAAGGCCAGCTTTTGTGTTGTTGTAAGTCATTCCTATTATATATATACAATGTGGAGTTGTTTTATTTGTTGGACATTCACATGTGGAGTTCAAGTATTAGTATAGGCTTCCGCTAGAATGCAATGTGTTAAGGTGCGTTGCGCTACTCTGGTATCATCCCGTACCTTCACCGCCTGTTTTGTGATATATGCTGTGGGGCCCCGACCAGACCTTCTAGTATATAACATATGAACGGATGTGGTTGTTACATGTCGGTACAGGCAGGGAACACGGCCTAGGACATGGGCGTGTCCATGGTCGTGTCTTTCCGGTTCGTCGATGTGTCGAGGCAGAGAACATGGTTCGGGACACAGGCATGTCCAGGGTCGTGTCGTGCATGTTCGACGAATTCCTGCGAGTTTGACGAAGAGGCAGTCGAAGATCGTCGAGACATTGAACACGGTCTGAGACACGGGCGTGTCCTAGGCTGTGTCCTTCTCGGGTTATGAGCTGGGACTTGTGAGGGGTTGGACACGGCCTGGAGCCCAAACGTGTTCAGGTTGGACACGGCCGTGTCAAAAGTGACACGGGCGTGTCAAGGACCCGTATCCTGTTTTGGGTGCGACTGTTTCAGCGTCGATTGGGGAACACGGCGTAGGACACGGGCGTGTCACAAGCCGTGTTCGGCCGAGGTGTTTTGTTTTTGAAAGATATGGTACCTAAACACCTAGAGGGGGGGGGGGGGGTGAATAGGTGACCTAATCCTTTTCTAACTTTGTTGGCAGCCAAACAGTTATATCACAGATTTCTAAGTAGTCTATTACAGCAATCAGCAATAATCAAACATACACAACACATTTACAGCACAGCACACAGTGATTTATAGTGGTTCCCCAATCTTTGGGTACATCCACTTTCCCCCTTCGCCTATCTAGCAGTGTACTAGATTCGGCCAAACTTCTCTACTGTCTCAGAACCCAAATAGGTTCCTACACCTCAGGCCCAAAGCCTTACACCTCAGCTTTCTCCAAAGCCTACACTCAGCCACAAAGGCCTACACTCAGCCACCCAGGCCTACACTCAGCCAATCAAGGTCTACACTCAGAGTTCTTTAACTCCTACACTCAGGCTATCAAGCCCTACCCTCAGCCTTTATAAATTTAGGCTTACAATGCACTCAGATCCAAAGATCCTACAAGTTAAAATAGTATTACAACAAATAACTCAACAACTCAGAAAATAAGAGAGGAGTTGAGAGTTTCTTGCTGAGTTCTTGGAAGAACTCAGATAGATCCAAACTGACTTAGCTTCCTTCAAAGCTTCTTGAGTAGAACTGAATAAGTCTGAATCCTCTGCAGTTGTTCCTTGACCTCTGCTTCTTAAGATCCAGATGCTTCTGAATCCTTCTTCTCAGCCTAGTTCCAAAGACTGAATTCTTGATTGGAGCTCTCTCTCTCCAACTTCTTAGATTTGCCGTTGGACAGCACGATCTTCTTGATTTGTATCACTTGGATAACTTGATCAGCAACCACTTGAACAAATCTCTTAGATTAATCTGAACTCAATCAGAACTTAATCTTCTTCTGTTAACTCTTAACAACAACATTTTTTTGTAAACAGTCTGTGCCTATTTATAGGCCTTCTTCATGGTAACCGGCTGGTCCGGTTCATAACTGACTTCTGAGATCTCTGACAAGTGCTGTAGACCGGCTGGAACGGCAGCTGTCATGTCATCCAGTCAATTCTTGAAATTCTCTAACTGTCAAATAGTGTCGAGACTTTCTGTTCTTAAGTGTCGACACTTATAGACCAAGTGTCGACACATGCTGTGTAAGTGTCGACACAAGTCTACAAGGTGTCGACACAACTCCTTGTATGTCTCGACACAGATTCTTATTCAGGTGTCGACACTTGGAATTGAGTGTCGACACAAGTACTTGATCTTCTGTAACTTGTTAAATTCTTCTAAGTGTCGACACATCTCCTTTGTGTCGACACATCTTCATGTGTTGAAACTGTCAAGTGTCGACACTGCTTCTTGGTGTCAACACAAGTCTTCAATATAGATTCTTCAGCTGAGTGTCGACACATTCCCTTAGTGTCGACACTTGTACTTAGAATATTTTTGTAGATATTTCTGTTCTTTGCTAAGTGTCGACACAGCTCCTTGTGTCGACACTTTCTTTGAGTCTTCAACTGAGTGTCGACACATTGTGCTGGGTGTCGACACTTTCTTCAAGTGTTGACTCTTCTGGTTGTGTGTCGACACATTGTGCTGAGTGTCGACACATACTTAATATGTTGACTCTTCTGGTTAAGTGTCGACACATTGTGCTAGGTGTCGACACTTGCACTTAGTCTCTGCAGAATTTTGCTGAGTGTCGACACAACTCCAAGTGTCGACACTTTCTGGTGTAGACACAGCTCTTCTAGGTGTCGACACTTCTGCTAAGTGTCGACACTGCTTCTCTGCATTCTTCTTCACTGAGTGTCGACACAGCTCCTTGTGTCGACACTTTCTGTCTGGTGTCGACTCTGCATCCCAAGTGTCGACACAATGACTCCAAGTGTCGACACTACTTGTCTGGGTGTCGACACAAGCTTTCTCAAGTGTCGACACTTTCCCTCTGGGTGTCGATACATGGACTTAGAAAGTTTTAGCTTCAGTCCAGTGAATACCTAACCTGCACAAGTAACTCAAACATACATCAAATACATCATGATGTATATCATTGAGTTGGGTGAGGCTTCTTCAAATCAGGTACATTTGACCAATGTACCCAACAATCTCCCCCTATTTGGAGAAGTCATAACCCTTAGTCAATGATATACACCACTCATAATTAAAAATTACAAAATGATATAAAGCAGATTATAATCAGCAGGGTTAACATGAATATGTAAAACTTCACACATATACACATTTGCAGAACAAATAAGAAACAGACACATTTCAGAACAATCATACTATATTTATCATATATTGTTCCAATATTGTTCCTTATACATTTTCAATGGTGTACAACAATGTTTTTCACTTAAAAGATTACAATAAGCATCAAGTTTAATTCCTAATCTATTTCTGATCAGGTTCTTTAATAACAATTCCTTTGCCAGATTTGACTTTAGCCTTGACAGCAGCAGCAGTAGGCTCAGCATCAGCAGGATTCTTGCCTTTTGAGTCCTTCTTCTTTTGTTCTTCAGCCTTGATTTTCTGCCTCTCAAAATAATGATAGGGCTTAGGAAAGTACTTGCTAGGCTCCACTGCAGTAGGAGGTAGCTTTCCTAACTTAGCCTTTCTTCTGTACTGGACAATGGCTTCCTGCCTGATCTCATGCTTCCTCCATTCTACTTCAGAGAACCACTTGTTTCTATCAGTAGTGTTGTCTTTAGCAGCTTTCCAGGCAGTTAGAATTATATATTTCTAGAGGTAGGGCTCCATTGTTCAAAATCTGGCTTTAGTTCAGCTTGTTCCCTAAACCTCTTCTTTGACAACCTTGCCTGTTCTTCTTTGTCCAAAGCCTCTTGCATAGCTGCAGTAATAGGTTGAACAACCTTTTCCAGAACAACATTAGACTTGCCCTCAGTTGGGCTGTACATTGTCTGCACTTCTGCATGAATCATTTCAAAATCTGGAGGTGGATAAATGACTTGAGCTACTTCTTGTGGCTCACCTCCAAAATATGCAGGGTTCAGTCCAGATTCAGTAACTTCATTGTCATCACACAGGGGAGGATATCCAAGTGTAGCCCTGATTGAATTTGATATCCATTTTGCATGCTCAGAACTTGCCTTGACTAACACTCTCTCCCCCTTTATGACTTCTTGAGCAACATGATCTCTTACATCATCCTTCTGGAATCGGATTTGACCATCCAAGTACCTGATTCCATCTTTAAAGTAAGGTCTAAGCTTTGTAAGTTGTTCAGAGATTGCTTTCTGGGAATCTTGTATAGCAGTTTTGACAGCAGTAATCTCAGCTTGAAAGATTTTATCAAAATCAGCCTTTGCAGCATCAGCAGATGTAGATGGTTCAACAGACTTATTATTTAATTCAGTGACTATAGCATTGTGGGAGGCAGTTAAATTATCATTCATTCTTAACTGATTTTCCAGCACATACCCTTGCTTTAATGCTATATCATCTACTTGAGTCTTGATCTTCTCCTGGTGAGTAGCCAAATAGACTACTGCATTCCCACCCTTGTGGAAGTAGTCAGTCATTTCTTTCTTGTTGAGATTCATCTCAAACCTTATAGTTTTTATATCTTGAGCAAGATCAAACTGTAATGATCTGTGCCCTGCATCAACATAAGCCTCTATGGCTTTCCTTTGTTCATCCATTTTGATCTGTAGTGCAATCAGTAAAGCACTATAGTCAGCAGTTGGAGCTTGCTGAACTATAGGCTGTGGGGCAATGGATTGTAGGGCTTTCTTGTAGCTCTGACTTCTTCTCTTGAATACAAAGAGTTTCTTCTTTTTAGCCCTAGCACTCTCCTCATCTTCAGAGGCAGAGGTGCTTGCAATATCAACTCTATTCTTAGGGCTCTCTGGTTTTTCAGTTTGCACAGCAGGTGCTTGCTCAGTTGCCAGCCTAATAGGCTCTTCTAGAATTTCCATGTGCTCCCCCTCAGCAGCAGCAGTCTTATCTTCAGCAGCAGCAACCTTGTCCATATCAAAGTCCTCTTGATCTAGATTTAAGAATAAATTCTCCATTGTATATTCAGGTTGAGATGGAGCTGGAGAAGTTCTTGGTTCTTCAACTACTTGAGTAGTATCTGGAACATTTTGCACAACAGCAGATGTGTCTTCAAGAACAACATCTGGAGCTTGGCTAGGTAGCTGAGTTTGCTGAGGAACATCAGACAAATCAGCATCTTCTATAAGATATTCTAAAGTTTTTAAGTCAGTGAGTACCTCTTGAATAATGATGGTTGCTTGCTCACTGTCCAGAGTAGATGGTTCTTCTACTACTGGAAGCTCCCCCTGGCTGTGATCCCTATGGATGGGGCTAGCTGGAGGCAGCTCCCCCTGGATCTCAGCTACATCTTGAGAAGCAGGAGTCTTTTCTGCAGCCACTTCTTCATGGTCATCAGGTGTGAAAACAACCTGTTCTTCACTATCCGAACTGCTGGAGGACTCTTGTGTCACAGCAGCAGTCTTTCTCTTCTTCCTTGGAGGAGTAACTTTCTCAGAAACTAGCTTTTCTGGGGTAGGCATGTCCTTTGACAACACCCTTTCCCACCTAGAAAATATCCTAGAATCCATCTTTCTCATATGATTGATCTTGCTTCCAGCAGCTGTGCTCATTACCTCTGGTATTGTACCAGCCAGGTAGAGACTTATAATTCTGCCCAGATTGGGCTTCTTCAGACTTTCCTTGATCTTTTCATAGATGACCATTGACCAATCTGTTTTTAGGGTGAAGATGATTCTTGTCATGATATTGAACATTGAGACTGACACCCTGTCATGCCCTCCAAGTTTACTGAGAATGACCTTGCCCACTATCTCTGACAGAAATTTTCCTTGACTGTTCATGCCTTTTCTGGTAAAGACAGAACCTATCTTCATCTTAGAATCAAGACCACACCAGACCAAAGCTTCCCTGGTCTTGGATGTAGAAACTTCTTCTTCTTCTTGAGTCTTAGGTAGCTGAAGTACCTTCCTTAGACTTTTTGGTGAGACCTTGACTTTGGATCCATGCACTCTGGATTTGATTCTATATCCAGAGTCATCAACTGTAGCTCCAGTAAGGAATTCAAGCACTTCCTTCTTCCATATCTTGGTTGGTTCTGAAACCAAGTATTCTAGTCCTGAATCGCTGACTAGGGTAACCACTGACTTGATATCTTGATCGTCATCGTCGAAAGCGCCGCACACAAGTTCGTAGCCTTCGTTGACGTTTTCCTCGAGCTTGGGAGCCATTAGGGTTTGAGAATTTGTCTTTAGAAGAGAGAAATGTCGACACAAGAGTTTTGGTCTCGAAACTTTGAAAGCGTGTCGACAATCAAAGACAGAACCCTATTTATACCTTTCTGATTTTGAAGGTGAACAGGCGGGACATCTAGCTTAACATGTGTCGACACTGGCACTAAGTGTCGACACAGACTTATAATGTCTCGACACATACGTGTCGACACAAGTTAAGTCAACAGATTTTATGTGTCGACACATGGTTATGTGTCGACACAACATAACACGACACATGGTCGAGACTTTACTTAGAAAAATTCTGAGTAAAACATAAGTGTCGACACCATATTGGATGTGTCGACACCTACTTGACATGTGTCGACACTAACATTCTGAAGTGTCGACACCAACATCCTAGATGTGTCGACACCTTTTTCCTGAAGTGTTGACACTTTTATTCTGTGTCGACATAGACTTGTCTATGTGTCGACACCTTTTTACTTAGTTAATTTTCTAGTCTGTAAACTTAGTCTAAGTTTATCATACCTAGTTCAATTTTGAATATATTGAACTTAGCTTCTTCTAGTGGCTTAGTAAACATATCAGCTACTTGTTCATCTGTTTTAACATATTCAAGTGAAATATCTTCTCTTTCTACATGTTCTCTAAGAAAGTGATATTTAATCTCAATATGTTTTGTCCTACTATGAGATACAGGGTTATTAGCTATTGAAATAGCACTTGTAGAATCACAGTAAAGTGGAGTTCTACTTATCTAAAATCCATAGTCCTCTAGCTGATGTTGAATCCACAGAAGTTGAGCACAGCAACTTCCTGCAGCCACATACTCTGACTCAGCTGTGGAAATAGCCACACTGGTTTGCTTCTTGCTGCTCCATGAAATTAGTCTTCCTCCTAGGAATTGACAGGTTCCAGTAGTGCTCTTTCTATCCTCTTTGCATCCTGCAAAGTCTGCATCTGAATAACCTGTTAGATCAAAGTCTCCATTCCTAGGGTACCAGAGGCCTAGATAGGGAGTGCCCTTTAGATATCTCAAAATTCTCTTGACTGCAGTCAAGTGAGACTCTTTAGGACAGGCTTGATACCTAGCACAAACACATGTAGCATACATGATGTCTGGTCTACTAGCAGTTAAGTACAATAGGGAGCCAACTATCCCTCTATACAAGGTTTCATCCACAGGTTTCCCTGCATCATCCTTGCTAAGAGACATACTTGACCCCATAGGAGTCTTCATGGTGTTGGATGAATCCATACCATACTTCCTTATGAGTTCTAGGGTAAACTTGGACTGACAAATGGACAAACCACTTTCAGTCTGTTTAACTTGGAGACCCAAGAAAAACTTCAGCTCTCCCATACTACTCATTTCAAACTGACCTTGCATAAGTTTTGCAAACTTTTTGCAAAGACTGCTTTCAGTAGACCCAAATATAATGTCATCTATATATATTTGGACAAGTATGACTTTGCCTCTAGATTCCCTAAGGAATAGAGTCTTATCTATTTTCCCCCTTGTGAACTTGTTCTCAATGAGGAAACTAGATAGGGTTTCATACCAAGCTCTAGGAGCTTGTTTTAACCCATACAATGCTTTCCTAAGTCTATAGACATAATGAGGTTGAGTTGGATCAACAAAACCTGAAGGCTGCTCCACATAGACTTCTTCCTTAAGATTACCATTTAAGAATGCTGACTTGACATCCATCTGGTAAACCTTGAATCCTTGATAGGTTGCATAGGCCAAGAACATCCTTATGGCCTCCAGTCTGGCTACTGGGGCAAAGGTTTGATCAAAATCAATACCTTCTTCTTGCCTATATCCTTTTGCATCCAGTCTTGCTTTATTCTTAATGATGACCCCTTGTTCATCTAACTTATTTCTGTAGATCCACTTAGTTCCTATAACATTGTGGTCTTTAGGTTTAGGAACCAGTTCCCAAACCTTGCACCTTTTGAACTGATTAAGTTCTTCTTGCATAGCTTCAGTCCACTGTGGATCTTGTATAGCTTCTTCAAATTTCTTAGGTTCTATTTGAGACATAAAACTAGAATATACTGCAGCATTCTGATTTCTGCTCCTTGTCTGAACTCCTTGTCTTGGATCTCCAATAATCAGCTCTACTGGATGATCTCTTAGATGCCTGTTGGCTGGTGGCATCCTAACTTCAGGTTGAACTTCTTCAGCATCTGCATCATGCTGTACTTCTTGTACTTCTTCAGCTATTGGCACATGTAGTTCTCCCCCTGGACAACTGCTATTGCCTTCTACTTGCTGTCTTGCAGCAGACATCTCTTCTATAGTAAGCTTGTCCAATTTCTTTGTCAAACCTGTGGGGCTGCATACATTGCTAGACAACTCATTGTTAATAAGTTTTGTCTCATCAAAAACTACGTGCACAGTCTCCTCTACAACTTGTGTAGTCAAGTTGTATACTCTATAAGCCTTACTATTGTTGCTGTACCCAACAAAAATTCCCTCTTGGGATTTGGCAGCAAACTTAGTTATGTAAGACTTCCCATTGTTAAGTATGAAGCATTTGCAACCAAAGATCCTGAAATAGGATAGATTTGGTTTCCTGCCTTTCACAACTTCATAGGGGGTCTTGTTTAGCCTTTTAGTGATGGTAGCCCTATTTATAACATGACATGCAATGTTAACTGCTTCAGCCCAGAAATACTCAGGCAGTGATGTATCACTAAGTAGGGTTCTACCAGCCTCTATCAAGGTTCTATTCTTCCTCTCAGCAATGCCATTTTGCTGAGGTGTTCTAGGTGAAGAGAATTCTTGAAATATCCCAAAGTCTTCACATAGTTTTGTCATGCTTTCAGATTGAAACTCAGTACCATGGTCACTTCTAATTTTGACCACAGTATTATTTAGTTCATTCTGAATTTGCTTGACAAAGCTGTAGAAGACACTAGGTGTTTCAGATTTCTGCCTTAAGAAGAACACCCAGGAAAACCTTGAGTAGTCATCAACAACTACAAAGGTATAGACCTTCCTACCTAAGCTGTGAACTGGCATTGGACCAAAGAGATCCATATGCAAGAGGTATAAACATCTCACAGCATCTTTGTTATCTATGCTTCTAAAGGTGGATTTAGTCTGCTTGCCCTTTTGACAAGCTGAGCAAATACCATCTTTAACACACTTAACTTGAGGACCATTCCTCACTAACTCTTTGCTAAAGAGTTTGCTAATAGTCTTGTAGTTAAGATGAGCTAGCCTCTTGTGCCACTTGACACAATGAGAGACTGTCTCATCAGCTACAAGACAAACAGGAGAACCATTGTTCTCAATCATAATGTCTAGACAGTAGACATTCCTCTTTTTATATCCTGTCAAAATGATCTCTTGATCACTTGACCTCTTGATATGACAACCATTTTTAACAAATGAGATGTCATACCCTACATCACTTAACTGACTTATACTTATAAGGTTGTGTTTCAACCCTTTAACATAAGCCACTTGAGTAATGGTAACAAGGTTTGAAGAAATGTTACCAAACCCTTTGATGATTCCTTTTTCAGAACCACCAAAGGTCACTTTAGGACCATTTTTGATTGGAATATAGTCCTTCAGTAGTCCCCTTGTTCCAGTCATATGTCTGGAACATCCATTATCCAAGTACCATGTTGGGGTATGGCCACTTGGATTCACCTGCAAAACAAATTAATGAACCTTAGAACCCAAAGTAAACTTGGGTCCTTGGTGATTGTTAGTTTGCAACATGACACAGCTACCTACTGGCTTTCCACCAGGTAGCTTGCTACTCCCTTTGGCACTTGCATTGTGCCAACAATCCAAGGCAAAGTGGCCAACCTTGCCACAACACCAACATTCAAACTTATTGTACCTTTGCTTAGGTACAGACTTTGCTGTCTTAACTGCAGCTGACTTATTGAATGTTGGGGCCTTGCCCTTGGGCTTGGACTGATCCTGAACAGTCCTGGCAGGTTTAACAAAACCCAGTCCAGCCTTACCTTTGTGATGAGTAAAATCATCAATCAAAGGTAGAACTGATTTAGGCTTTGAAAACTTTGCAACCAGTTCTCTCTCTTTCTGAAGATTTGTCTCCAGTTTCTTAATTTGATCATTCTGAAATGTGATAGTACCCATCTGAATCACTGTAATGTGTTTCAGCCTAGCTACCTCATTCAGTTTTTGATCAAATTGCTTCTCAAATTCTGTTGCAGCAGCCTTGAGATCAGCAATCTCCTTTGCCTGACTTTGGCAAGGGACTTGCTTTTCTTATAAGCCTGTAACAGCACCTTATATTCATCTATGAGCTGATGAATATCATCCTCAGACTCAGAACCACTTCCATCATTTGATGAAGATGATTCTGATTCTGAACTAGAACAAGAAACTAAACTTAGAGTTGGACTTTGTACCTAACTAGGTCCTGGCTGCTCCAGGATTTTGGTACTCTCAGTCAATGCCATCAGTCCTTGGCACTGGCAGTCTTCTTGTTCATAAATTGACTCCAAGATCTGCATAAATTCTTCTTCTTCTTCTTCTTCAGCAAATAGCCCTATGTAGGCTTCAGCATCAGTATCTGTGTCTGAAGAAGAAATATCTGAAAGAGTCTTCTCATTCTTGGCAACAAAAGACTTCTCTTTCTTCTCTTTGAGGTGAGTCTTTTTCCTGTCACTGGATTCTTTTCTTTTCTCAGGACAATCAGCAATGACATGACCCTGTCTATTGCAGCAGTAGCACACAATCTTTGATCCTGTTGCCTTGCTTGTCTTTGTCTTTTTCCTGTCCTTCTTTGAAGGCTTTTTCTCCTGATTCAAGACTTCTTTTCCCTTGTAAGTAGATGGTCTGGACCTCCACTGTTTCTTCTTCAGGAATTTCTGAAAGTGTCTAGTGAAGGCAGCAAAGTCTTCATCACTTTCACTGCTTGTAGACTTTGTACTAACAGACTCTTCTGACTCAGATTCAACTACCTCTGGAGGTGGAGTTGATGACTTAGTTCTGCATTTTCTGGGAACTTCTGTCTTGAAGGCAACAATCCTTTCCTTGTGCTCAGTCCTTGTTGATTTCTCCTCCTCTTTCCTCACTGTCAGCTGCATCTCATATGACAACAACTTGCCAAATAGTGTAGGAGGAGGAATTTCTCCCAACTTTGCCATTTCTCTTATGGCACAGATCTTGGTGTCCCAATCTTTGGTTAGGGACCTTAGGAATTTGTCATTTAGTTCATAGTTGTTGAACTCTCTTCCATAAGACATGAGTTCATTAACTATTCTATAGAACTTCTTGTAGCATTCAATGATGCTATCTCCCTTGCCTTGCCTAAAGCTCTCATACTCTTGATTAAGCAAGGACTTCCTATCTTGCCTAACTTCTTCAGAACCTTCCATATAGACAATGAGGGTATCCCACATTTCTTTTGCTGTTTTACAGTGAATTAAGTTCTGAAAAGTTGCATCATCAATGGCACTCACTATTATGTTTTGTGTCCTATTGTCCATAGTGGCTAGGACAATTTCATCCTTGGTCATTTCAGAGAAATCCTTTGGAGTCCTCTGATTTGCATCCAATACTGAGATCTTCATTGGCACATAAGGCCCTTCCTTTACTGTGATGTAGATTCTAGGGTCTGAGGCCTCCATGAATAGCCTTACCCTCTCTTTCCAGATCCCAAAAATTTCCTTTCTGCAAATAGGTAATTTCATGGAACCCAATTCTTTATGATTTTCAAAGGAACCCATGGTTCTTGATTTTCTTGAAGCTGTTTTCTGACCTAGACTGTTTCTGCCAAACAGGATCTCCTTAGACTGATAGTCCTTGTTTTGAGGAACCTGGCTCTGATACCACTTGAAAGATATGGTACCTAAATACCTAGAGGGGGGGGGGGTGAATAGGTGACCTAATCCTTTTCTAACTTTGTTGGCAGCCAAACAGTTATATCACAGATTTCTAAGTAGTCTATTACAGCAATCAGCAATAATCAAACATACACAGCACATTCACAGCACAGCACACAGTGATTTATAGTGGTTCCCCAATCTTTGGGTACATCCACTTTCCCCCTTCGCCTATCTAGCAGTGTACTAGATTCGGCCAAACTTCTCCACTGTCTCAGAACCCAAATAGGTTCCTACACCTCAGGCCCAAAGCCTTACACCTCAGCTTTCTCCAAAGCCTACACTCAGCCACAAAGGCCTACACTCAGCCACCCAGGCCTACACTCAGCCAATCAAGGTCTACACTCAGAGTTCTTTAACTCCTACACTCAGGCTATCAAGCCCTACCCTCAGCCTTTATAAATTTAGGCTTACAATGCACTCAGATCCAAAGATCCTACAAGTTAAAATAGTATTACAACAAATAACTCAACAACTCAGAAAATAAGAGAGGAGTTGAGAGTTTCTTGCTGAGTTCTTGGAAGAACTCAGATAGATCCAAACTGACTTAGCTTCCTTCAAAGCTTCTTGAGTAGAACTGAATAAGTCTGAATCCTCTGCAGTTGTTCCTTGACCTCTGCTTCTTAAGATCCAGATGCTTCTGAATCCTTCTTCTCAGCCTAGTTCCAAAGACTGAATTCTTGATTGGAGCTCTCTCTCTCCAACTTCTTAGATCTGCCGTTGGACAACACGATCTTCTTGATTTGTATCACTTGGATAACTTGATCAGCAACCACTTGAACAAATCTCTTAGATTAATCTGAACTCAATCAGAACTTAATCTTCTTCTGTTAACTCTTAACAACAACATTTTTTTGTAAACAGTCTGTGCCTATTTATAGGCCTTCTTCATGGTAACCGGCTGGTCCGGTTCATAACTGACTTCTGAGATCTCTGACAAGTGTTGTAGACCGGCTGGAACGGCAGCTGTCATGTCATCCAGTCAATTCTTGAAATTCTCTAACTGTCAAATAGTGTCGAGACTTTCTGTTCTTAAGTGTCGACACTTATAGACCAAGTGTCGACACATGCTGTGTAAGTGTCGACACAAGTCTACAAGGTGTCGACACAACTCCTTGTATGTCTTGACACAGATTCTTATTCAGGTGTCGACACTTGGAATTGAGTGTCGACACAAGTACTTGATCTTCTGTAACTTGTTAAATTCTTCTAAGTGTCGACACATCTCCTTTGTGTCGACACATCTTCATGTGTTGAAACTGTCAATTGTCGACACTGCTTCTTGGTGTCAACACAAGTCTTCAATATAGATTCTTCAGCTGAGTGTCGACACATTCCCTTAGTGTCGACACTTGTACTTAGAATATTTTTGTAGATATTTCTGTTCTTTGCTAAGTGTCGACACAGCTCCTTGTGTCGACACTTTCTTTGAGTCTTCAACTGAGTGTCGACACATTGTGCTGGGTGTCGACACTTTCTTCAAGTGTTGACTCTTCTGGTTGTGTGTCGACACATTGTGCTGAGTGTCGACACATACTTAATATGTTGACTCTTCTGGTTAAGTGTCGACACATTGTGCTAGGTGTCGACACTTGCACTTAGTCTCTGCAGAATTTTGCTGAGTGTCGACACAACTCCAAGTGTCGACACTTTCTGGTGTAGACACAGCTCTTCTAGGTGTCGACACTTCTGCTAAGTGTCGACACTGCTTCTCTGCATTCTTCTTCACTGAGTGTCGACACAGCTCCTTGTGTCGACACTTTCTGTCTGGTGTCGACTCTGCATCCCAGGTGTCGACACAATGACTCCAAGTGTCGACACTGCTTGTCTGGGTGTCGACACAAGCTTTCTCAAGTGTCGACACTTTCCCTCTGGGTGTCGACACATGGACTTAGAAAGTTTTAGCTTCAGTCCAGTGAATACCTAACCTGCACAAGTAACTCAAACATACATCAAATACATCATGATGTATATCATTGAGTTGGGTGAGGCTTCTTCAAATCAGGTACATTTGACTAATGTACCCAACAGTTTTTCAATTCAGATCGTGGCCGCTCTTTCCTTTCTTTTGGTATCTGATGGTCCAGGGTTGCCCTTAAAGAGTTAAGTCCGAGAATAGGGTTAGAAACACTCATTCTCCTCCAAGCAATCTCTTTCTAAGATCTAGAGAGAGGGGAGAGAAAGGAAGAAGGTGAAGGAGATCTAGCTGTTGGAGAGGCTTCGGCGCTCCAAATCACGAGCCGAGTCAAGATCCGTGGAGGCAAGATCGTTGCGAAGGTTTTCATCCGGCTAAGTTTCCATGTCTAGGAAGAGGGGTCGGAAGGTAACGACACTTCTCTTCTTGGTTTTTGGATGCATGTTTTAGCATCTATTATTTTATAGTTTTTGGGCACCAAACTCTCAAATGAGACGGGTTTGGGTCACCAAGGTTCAAGAGGAACCTCCAGGTCGATTGAGTCCATCCCCGATATGTTTTTGCATTAGAGATCCGCTCTGTTAGTGGATTAGGCATAGTGGGTGAAGTCGTAGTCGCGACCGTTAGTCCGACTCGGTGATGTTGCATACGAGCTTAAAGGATTCATTGAGATCCGTTGCAGCAAGATGTCGTTTGTGATGTTTGTGATGTTTTTCCCTTTTTCTTGAGTGAGTACGTGTAGTCGGAACCGGACAAGGTTAGCTGCTCAATGACAGTAGATGGTTTCCTTGGTGAATAAGGTTAGCTCTGCATTGGTGGTAGATGGTTTCCTTGTTGCGCGAGAATGCTGCAGTACGAATGAGGGACTAGGGTGGAATTGTCTTGGATTGTGGTGTGACAAGGCGCGGCTATGTCTCTGTGGTCGGCTGGCTATCCCGTGACGTGCACGTCATGTGTGGAGAGTGTCCCGACAAGACTAGTCCCCTTCTGTGAGACTGACGAGAATGCCAAGCATGGGGCAAGCCCAGGCAATGAGGCCATTAGTGGGTGGGGTCCAGCAAGGCTTCTTAGAATTGGTTTGTGTGTGTTTGTTGGAATCCTGATATGAGAAGTCAGAGCTTGCAAGCAAGCCCGAGTCTAAGACCTTGAGCGGGTGGGGCCTTTGCAAGAGTTCCATGTGGCGACTTGTATACCGTCGGGGAGTGTTGGTAACCCCCCTTTGTTTGCGGCTTTATGCCAATGGGGAAATGATGAGTACCCATATGATGTGATGATGTGCTAGTTGCATACGCGATAGGGTGCCTTGGGTGAAGCCCGCATTTTTGCATACATGCTGCATAAGTAGGCCCTTTCATTATATGCTCAACAATAAAGAACGTGTATGTTGTTTGAGACATCCAAGCCTGTTATTAGTGCCTTACTTGTTTATTTATATATTGCATATGAAGTGCTGACTTGTAGGTTGGAGAGATTCCCCGGTGTCCGTTAGGGGCGGCTGGGAGGAGATGTGTTGGTTACACAGTTTGAGGTCAGCCTTTGCTGACCCACGTTACAATCTAATTTTTACAGGGCAAGGATCGCAAGCAGGAGCTAACTCGCCGGCCAAAAGGGCCTAAGCCTCATGAAGTGTTACCGTTGTGTTGTAGCTCTACTTTTATGATATTGTATGTTTGATGCTCATGTTTTTCGGCATGCATGCTGAGGTAGTCTAGGAGTGCTTATGCACATTTGTGACTGGTATTATTATTTGAGTTTTGGACTCACTTCTGTTGTAAGGCCTTAAGGCCGCTTCGATACTCCTATATGGCGTGGAAAACTTCTAGTCTGTTTGCTTTTTCCGCTGTGCCGTTGTTATGAGTTTTGAGATCGTGTAGTTATATCATTTTTATAATACTGAAGCTGTGGCGTCTGTATGTTGTGGGGCCCCGGCCGGACCCATATTATACGGTCATTACAGGGGAGGTGTTACACCCTGCATCCAGCAAAATCAGCATCTGAGTATCCAGTTAACTCAAATTCTGATTCAGTAGGATACCATAGGCCGAGACTTGGACAACTCTTTATATATCTCAAAATTCTTTTTAAGAAAAATATATGAGATTCTTTAGAGTTCACTTGGAACCTAACACAAAGGCATGTGACAAACATGATATCAGGTTTGCTAGCTATAAGATATAATAGGGACCCAAAAATGCCCCTATATAATTTCTCGTCAACAGGTTTCCCATGTGGATCAGAGTCTATTACAGCATTTGTAGCTATAAGTGTTTTCTTTGTTGAGGCATCAGCCATCCCAAACTTTTTGATAAGCTCTTTTGCATATTTAGCTTGGGAGATGAAGGTGTCATCAGAGAGCTGCTTCACTTGGAGACCAAGGAAGTAGGAGAGCTTACCCATGCCACTCATTTCAAATTTGGAATGCATGAGGTCAGAGAACCTCTGCATAATTTGGAATCAGTAGACCCAAATATGATGTCATCCACATATATTTATACTAACAATGTTTGGTCCTTATGATGTCTAGTGAAAAGTGTCTTATCTAATATGCCTTTAATGAACTTATGATCTATCAAAAATCTAGCTAATGTCTCATACCAAGCTCTTGGAGCTTGCTTTAGACCATAGAGGGCTTTATGAAATTTAAAAACATGATAAGGTTGAGTTGGAGAAATAAAACCTGGAGGTTGTTCAACAAAAACCTCTTCTTTTAGTACTCCATTCAGAAAAGCACTCTTCACATCCATCTGGTACACCTTGAATTTCTTATAGGCTGCATAGGACAAAAATATTCTGATGGCCTATAACCTTGCAACTGGTGCAAAGGTTTGATCATAATCTATGCCTTCTTCCTGCCTATATCCTTGAGCAACAAGCCTAGCCTTGTTCCTCACTATTGTACCTTGGGCATCTAATTTATTTCTGTATACCCATTTGGTTCCTCTTGCATTTGGTGGAGTTGGTTCAGCATCTTTTACAGTATTTTAAATTAAATCCTCTTATGGAATTGAGTTTGCTGTTGAGGGAAATTCAATTCCTTTAGTGCTTTCTTCTTCACTTTCTTCATTGACTTATGGAGAAGGATGTGTTGGAACCTCTTGGGTGAGTTTAAGTCTATCCAAACTCTCACACAAGTGAGGTACCTGTAAAGTGCTATTGGTAGAAATCTCTTTCTCCTTGCAAGACATGTTAGTTTCATCAAATGTAACATGAATGGATTCCTCAAATTTTAAGGATGATTTATTAAAGACCCTATAAGCTTTGCTTAATTGGGAATATCCTAGAAAAATTCCCTCTTTAGCCTTAGCTTCAAACTTCCTAATGTATTTCTTGTTGTTGTTATGTATATAACACACACATCCAAATACTTTAAAGTTGTTGATTTTAGGTTTCTTCCCTTTAAGTAATTCATAGGGATTCCTATTCTTAAGTTTATGTATTAGGCTTCTGTTCAGGACATAATTTGCAGTGTTTACAGCCTCTGCCCAAAAGGTTAGTGGCGAGTAAGCATCTGCAAGTAATGTACCTGCAGCTTCAATTAGGGTCCTATTTTTTCCTTTCAGCTACCCCATTTTGTTGGGGAGTTCTAGGAGCTGAGAAGCAGTGCCTGATACCTTCCTTCTCACAGAACTCATGCATAAGAAGAGACTCAAACTCTATACCATGATGACTTCTGATCAATGCAACATGAGTAGAGTACTCAATCTGTATGGTCCTGAGAAAATCTGTAAGAACCTTAAAGGTATCTGACTTAGATCTCAGAAAGGACACCCAAGTGAACCTTGAGAAGTCATCTACAAAAACTAAGGTGTAGGATTTCCCTCGTAGGCTTTGTACAGCAATGGGTCCAAGATATCCATGTGTAGCAAATACAAATTCCTAGGTGAATCACTTTTATTTACTGATTTAAACCTAGATTTAGTTTGCTTGCCTAGTTGACAAGCCCTGCAAAGACCTTCCTTCTTGTAGGGACCAGAAGGTAAGCCTCTTACGAGACTGTCTTTTGATAGCCTAGCAATGTTTTTCATGTTAACATGTCCGAGCCTTTTATACCACAACTCATTTTGATTGCAAACAATATTAAGCAAACAAATGTTTGATTTGGCAGAAAGAAAATCAACGAAGCATATGTTTCCTTGCCTATTTCCAATTAAGACTTTTTGGTTTTCTTTATTATAAATAATGCAAGAGGTTGAGTTAAAATATACCTGATAATCTTCATCACATAATTGACTTATTAAGATGAGGTTATGCCCGAGTCCACTTACATAGATCACTTTCTTGAAGGTTACTGCTCCAATCTTCACTTCTCCAAAGCATTCAGACTGGCCACACTTGGAATCACCAAAGATTACCTTTGGCCCTAGCCTGGACTTGTAGTTGGTTAGGTTATCCTTGCTGCCAGTTATATGTTTGGAGCAACCACTGTCTAGGTACCAAGGCTGATTCACATCTGGACAGCCCTTTACCGGTGGAGAAAATAACTAATTGTTCTTGACCCAGGTTACCTTGGGTCCTTTAATTCGCTGATAAGAAAAACTAGATATTACAGAAAACTCTGGTTGAGATTTGTATCCTAGTGTATGATATCTTCTAGGTGGTATAATCCAATCAACTAATAGATTAAATAGTTTTCTAGATTTATTGAGGTTGTTGTTATAGTTATAATTTCTGTTAAGTCTTTCTGGGTTCGATGAATTATTGTGAGTTCGTCGACCAGAGTTCGACGAATTGGGATGAGATCGTCGATCTCTACCTAGAGAATGAACATAGTCATTTTCTGTGCCCCAAGTTCGTCGGTCTCTGCTCGATGAACCATACAGAGTTCGTCGATCGCAGTTAGACGAATGATTATAGCTAAGATTTGTGTTTAGCATTCGTCGAGTTGAGTTCGACAAACTGGCCACATTTCGTTGATCTGAGTTCGACGAAATCTGTTGAACTTTGTTTTTACTTGTTTTTTGGTTTCTGTTATTTTGACCTATTGATTTTGGAACAACTTCTAAGGTTTGTTTATTGTTCATTATTTCTTTCCCCTTAGATGAAACAAACTTGATGGGGGTTGACAAAATGTTTTTCTTGAGAATGGGGGACAAGCCTGATGATGCACCCAAGCCCAGCTTGCCATTCAATCTAGCATTAACTGTGCTTGTAATGTCCATCAGCTTGAGGCTTCTCCCATTAAGAGTCTCCTCAAGTTGTTGAGCCTCACATAACTCAGTCTGTTGGATCCCTAGTTGATTTGGGCTAGGTCCACTGACTTAGGATGTGACCCATCATGTATAGTCTGGGTCAAGTTTATGTCTTAGAGTCTAGGACAGTCCTCTATCTCAACTTCAGATGGACCAGCTTTCCTCAAGACCATCAGGAACTCCAGATCTATCAGTTTTTCAGACTAAGTGAAATGAGTTCGACATTCGTCGAACTCAGCTCGACGAAGGGAGTTCTGCGCTCGACGATCGTGAGACAATTCGTAGTGCTGAGCTCGACGAACTATGTTCTTTGTTCGACGAACACCGGGATTCTACTTTAAGCATTATCAGGACTATTTCAGAATTTCTCTAAGTCCAACTTCAAGCTTTGGTCGACGAATTACTTTCTGAGCTCGACGAACTTGGACCTCAAGTTCTCAGATTCTCAGGTCGACGACTTCAGTTCTCAGCTCGACGAATTTAGTTCTCTGCTCAACGAATAAAGATTGTCTGATATTGAAGATTGTCTGTTCAACGAATGAGGACTGTCAGCTCGACGAACTCAGCTTAGCTCGACGAACTCAGGCTCAGCTCAACGAACTCAAAAACTTAGTTCGAAGAATTATGTTCTTCGATCGACGATTCCAGTCTAGGTCTTCTTCCCTTCCCATTTCATTCCATGGCGCTGATTCCTGAACATTTAATGGCAGTTCTTCCCAGAATACTATAGTTAGAATGCGAAGTTAATCCTGGATTATTACATGCCATTTTCCGATGGAAACAGTTGTGGAAATAATTAATTGCTGCTTCCTTTCCAAGTCTTCTGCCATTACTGCTCTATATTCAAAAATTCGAATGGTTCTTAAGAGACATTGAGATATACAGAAAGAGCAAGTAATACAGAGATACACAAGAAAACAAAAAGACAGACAGTGTTTTAGACAACACAGAAGAAAGAAAAAGGAATTCATTCTTGGCCCAGAGAGAAACTGATCAAGAAGAAGAAGAAGAACACTACATCAATATCAAGTGTCTTCTTCATCTGCTTTTACTCAGGATAACTTCAAAGACAATACATTCATATCAGTCACAAGAAGTTCCTGGAGACTTTCTCTGAACCAGAAAATTTAGGTCTTTGAAGACCTATCACCCTGAAGCAGTGCTCCAGCATTCTTCCTGATTCATTCTACATCTCAGGGGGAGCAAAGCTGCTAAACAACAATCCACAAGTCTTCTCATTTGACTTGAGAAAGAGAAGACCTCATCACCCTCTCACTCCACCTCTGTACAGTGTTTTAAATCCCTTCAAAATTATTCTTGTTGCAAGTCTCCCTCCAAAAGACTTGAGGGTTTGGTTTTTGGGAACCTGATCAAAACCCCATTGGTGTCAGGACACCTGATCAACCCCTTCCTGCAGTGGATTCCTACCAGGGTGGTAGAAGAGTGGACTACCCAGATTTGGGGAACCACTATAAAATTCTTGTGCCGTTTGGTTGCTTTCTTTTCTTTTTGTTTTCTGGCCTTGCTCTGTGAATGTGCTGTGATTAGATAGTTGCTGCATCTTGGTTTATTGTATTTGCTTCCCTGCACATACACCTAAAATACAACAACAGTTGTAAAAGTTTTAAAATCACCAACATACTCTATTCACCCCCCTCTAGAGTATATCTGATCTAACTAACACCTTCAGGTGGCATTAAGCATACCTCCTGAACTTTCAATTGGTATCAGAGCCAGGTTGGTTAAATTACCAGACCTTACAGGTTGGTTTCTATTCAACTAATTCAGTGCTCCAGGTTGGTTAACATACCATACCTGATTGGTTGTACAGGCTAACACCTGAACACAAAGATCCCTTAGTTAGATCTGTTTGTTTTATTCTGTTATTGGGTTTATCCTTCTCACAGACATGGCCCAAAACAAGGATTATACAAGCATCAGACCTCCAGTGTGCAATCTTAATAAGTTTGCCATCTGGAAGGCAAGAATTAGATTATATATGAACTCCATTGATGAGGATAGTTTTTCTGTCATCTCAACAGGTGTTCCTCCAACTCCTGCAACTCTTGCCAGCACATCAACTAATCTGAGTGCAGTACCACCTCCAGACAATACTGAAGCCTATAAAAAGCCAAGATGGCTGATGCAAAGGCTATGAATATTCTGGCCCAAACAATGTCAGATGACATATTTCAGAAGGTGGCTGAGTGTACCCCAGCCAAGGCCATTTGGGACTCTCTCAACCAAATGGTAGCAGGCTCAGCTGATGAAAGAAAGGATAGGAGATCCAGTCTCATTTCTCTCTATGAGAATTTCAAAAAGGATGAGACAGAATCTGTGGCTGAGATGTACAATAGATTAAGTTCAATCATCAGTGAACTCAAGACTCTTGACAAGGACATCACCTTAACTGAGGTGAATGACAAGATACTGATGTATTTCCCCAGTTCATGGGATTCCAGAATCTGGCCAATCAAAGAAGCCAGAAGCCTCAATGAGATTTCTACAGAATCTCTGTTAGGCAAGATGAAGTCATATGAGCAGCTTGTCAAATCAAGAGTGGTAGCAGAACAGAAGGCAACTACCCTAGTTAGGAAGGAGCATAGCTTGGCCTTCAAAGCTTCTGAAGACAATGAAATATCTACATCCAATGAAGAGTTAATGAGTCTTTTTGCCAAAAGATTCTACAAAATGGCAAGAAAGGACTTTAGAAGAAAATCATCCAGGCAGGATGATAAGCCCAAATATGACAAGACACCAACTAAGGAGGTTGTGTGTTTTGGATGCAAAAAGCCTGGGAACTATATTTCAGAATGCCCAGAGAATCAGAAAAAGGACAAGGGCAGGGACAAGGATTCCAGAAGAAAACAAAGAAGCAGACCCTCCTTCAACAAATATAAAAGGAAAGACAAAGGATTTGTTGCTGAGTCCTAGAGTGACACAGAAGAGGAAACATCCTCCTCCAGCTCTAGTGAAGAAGAGGAAGAAGCCAGATCCATGGAGGTATGCCTAATGGCAATAGATGCCTCCAGAAGCAACTGTGGATCAGTAGAGGATTCTTTAAGATGAAGGTGCCTCAGATTCAGAGTCTGATCAGGTGATTTCTAGTTTTGATTTCAATTCTGACTTATTTAAAGTAGAATTTAAAACTATGTGCATGGATCTAATAAACTCAGAGAAAGAAATAAAAACCTTGAGGACTAGACTAGAAAACCTTGAATCTGTTAGCAAAGAAAATAGAAAACTAACTGATCAATTGACACTAGCTAATGAATAGATAATCAATTTAAAATCTGAATTATGTGAGGCAAAACAACTTGAGCAATCTCTCAATGGGAGAAGCCTCAAGCTGATGGATATCACAAGCACAGTAAATGTCAGATTAAATGGCAGGCTGGGCTTGGGTGCTTCATCAAGTTTACCCCCCATAATAAAGAAGAATATACTTTCTACTCCCATAAAGTTTATCACTGCTAAGGGTAAAGAGAAACTAATTGAAAAAACCATGTCAGAAAACAAGTTAAATCCCCTAGACAATAGAAACAAAAAACAGAAGAAATCTGTTAAAAACCAAGTTCAGCAGAGTTCGTCGAACTCAGATCGACGAAATCCTTCAAGTTCGTCGAACCCCGATCGACGAACGCTGAACGCAAACTTCAGAAATAATTATTCGTCCAACTGCGATCGACGAACTGTGTATGGTTCGTCGAGCAGAGGTTGACTAACGTGGGATGCAGAAAATGACCATGGTCATTCTCTGAGTGGAGGTTGACGATCTCATCCCCATTCGTCGAACTCTGGTCGACGAACTCACAATAATTCTTCGATCCCAGAACGACCAAATATAAATCATTTCTCATATAGAAATTTTAAAGCAGCTAACAAGACATTTAATCCAGTAGTTGATTGGATAATCCAACCTAGGCGATATCACCCTCTAGGGTATAAGTCTCAACCTGCCTTATCAGTCATTTCTAGTTTTACTTTTTAGCCAAACCAAGGACCCAAGGTAACCTGGGTCAAGAACAATTGAGCTTTATTTTTTAATGCAGGTACAGGTAAAGAGCTGTCCAAGGTTAAGTCAGACCTGGTACCTAGACAGTGGCTGCTCCAAGCACATGACTGGCAGCAAAGCAAATCTCTCTAGCTATAAGTCCAAGCTAGGACCAAAGGTGATATTTGGAGACTCAAAAAGTGGTCAGTCAGAAGAATATGGAAGAGTAAGCATTGGAGCAGTGACCTTCAAAAAGGTGACATATGTAAGAGGACTTAAACATAAACTTATATCCATAAGTCAATTATGTGATGAAGGTTATCTGGTACATTTCAACTCTACCTCTTGCTCTATTATAAATGATAAAAATCAAACTGTTTTAATTGAACTTAGACAAGGAAACATATATTTAGTAGATTTCATTTCTGCCACAACTGATATTTGTTTACTCAATATCACTAGTAACCAAAATGAGTTATGGCACAAAAGGCTAGGACATGTAAACCTTAAGAACATATCTAGGTTATCTAAAGACAATCTTGTTAGAGGTTTACCTTCTGGTCCCTACAAGAAGGAAAGCCTATGCAGGGCTTGTCAACTAGGCAAGCAAACTAAAACTAGTTTCAAATCCATTAATAAAAGTGATTCACCTAGGATATTGTATCTGCTTCATGTGGATCTTTTTGGACCCATTGCAGTACAAAGCCTAGGAGGGAAGTCTTACACCTTAGTCATTATTGATGATTTCTCCAAATTCAGTTGGGTAGCGTTTCTGAGAGCTAAGTCAGATACATTCAAAGTTCTTACAGATTTTCTCAGGACCATACAGATTGAGTTCTCTACTCATGTTGCATTGATCAGAAGTGATCATGGCACAGAGTTTGAGTCTCTTCTTATGCATGAGTTCTGTGAGAAGGAAGGTATCAGGCAGTGCTTCTCAGCTCCTAGAACTCCCCAACAAAATGGGGTTGCTGAAAGGAAAAATAGGACACTCATTGAAGCTGCAGGTACATTGTTAGCAGATGCTTACATGCCTCTATCCTTTTGGGCAGAAGCTGTAAACACAGCTAACTATGTCCTGAACAGATGTTTAATACATAAACTAAAACATAAGACCCCCTATGAATTACTTAAAGAAAAGAAACATAAAATCACTTACTTTAAAGTTTTTGGTTGCATATGTTACATCCACACTAATAACAAAAGATACATTAGAAAATTTGAGGCTAAGGCTGAAGAAGGGATTTTTCTAGGATATTCCCAAGTAAGCAAGGCTAAAATTGAAGAATCTGTCCATGTGTCTTTTGATGAAGCTAACATGTCTTATAAGGAGAAAGACATTTCTACCAATAGAGTTTTGCAGGTTTCACCACTGTGTGAGTTTATGGATGGATTAAACCTTACCCAAGAGGTTCCAACTCATCCCACTCCACAGACTGCTGAAGATAGTGAAAAAGAAGTTCAAGAGGAAGTAATTGAACTTCCATCAACAGCTAGTACCATTCCTCAAGAGGAATTATTTACAGAAGCTGTTACTCAACCAGCTCCACCAACTGATCTTGTCACACTTAGAGATCACCCCAGATCTCAAGTGATTGGAGACATTTCAGTTGGTGTACAGACAAGACATCAGCTCAATCAAGACTTGATGCATGCTTGTTTTCTCTCTCAAATTGAACCTCTCACCATCCATGAAGCTGAGCAAGATCCCCACTAGATTCTTGCAATGCAAGAGGAACTAAATCAATTTAAGAGATGTAGAGTTTGGAATTTGGTTCCAAGACCCCATAACTACCCAGTTATTGGAACCAAATGGGTCTATAGAAACAAATTGGATGCATAAGGGAACATAGTAAGAAACAAGGCTAGACTTGTTGCTCAAGGCTATAGGCAAGAGGAAGGAATAGACTATGACCAAACCTTTGCCCCTGTTGTAAGGTTGGAGGCCATTAGAATATTCCTAGCCTATGCAGCCTACAAAAAGTTCAAAGTATTCCAGATGGATGTTAAGAGTGCCTTTCTGAATGGTGTACTTCAAGAAGAGGTTTATCTAGAACAACCTCCAGGTTTTATCTCTCTAACTCAACCCTCTTATGTTTACAAATTGCATAAAGCTCTCTATGGTTTAAAACAAGCTCCAAGAGCTTGGTATGAGACCCTAGCTAGCTTTCTCTTAGAGCATAAATTTATAAGAGGAACCATAGATAAAACACTTTTCACTAGACATCATAAGGACCAAATCTTATTGGTACAAATATATGTGGATGACATTATTTTTAGGTCTACTGATCCCAAATTGTGCAAGAGGTTAGCTGACCTCATGCATTCCAAATTTGAGATAAGTAGCATGGGTGAGCTTTCCTACTTCCTTGGTCTACAAGTGAAGCAGCTCCCTGATGGTATCTTCCTCTCCCAATCTAAGTATACTAAAGAGCTTATTAAAAAGTTTGGGATGGGTGATGCTTCAGGAATGAAAACACCTATGGCTACCAATGCTGTTGTGGATTCTGATGCAGCAGGGAAACTTGTAGATCAGAAACATTATAGGGCAATTGTTGGATCCCTATTATACTTAACAGCTAGCAGGCCTGACATAATGTTTGCCACATGCCTTTGTGCTAGATTCCAAGTGAATCCTAAAGAATCTCATCTTATTTTTCTAAAAAGGATTTTGAGATATATAAAGAGTTGTCCTAGTTTAGGACTCTGGTATCCTGCAGAGTCAGAATTTGAGTTAACTGGATACTCAGATGCTGACTATGCTGTATATAGAGTGGACAGGAAAAGCACCTCTGGAACTTGACAGTTCCTGGGTATGAGACTTGTCTCTTGGTTTTGCAAAAAGCAGACATATGTGTCTACATCAACTGCTGAGGCAGAGTATATGGCTGCTGTGAGCTACTGTTCACAGATGCTATGGATACAAAACCAGCTCCTAGATTATGGTATCAACTTAAATAATTCAACCTTATTTTGTGATAATACAAGTACTATTGCTATAGCTCAGAATCCAGTTCATCATTCTAGGACTAAACATATTGAAATAAGACATCATTTCATTAGAGATAATGTAGACAAAAAGAAGATTAACTTGATTCATATTCCTACTGATTTACAGAGAGCAGATATTTTCACCAAACCTTTAGATGAGAAAACCCATCTGTTCCTTATAAATCAACTGAGAATGATTAATGGAGAAGAGTTAAATTAATTTATATCTGCATTCGATGAATTTTCCAGAGTTCGTCGAACGGAGTTCGACGAATTAGGGAAAGTTTGAGAGATTCTCGTCGAACGGAGATCGACAAATTCTCTGTGTGGAAACAATTTTCGTCGACCAGAGATCGACGAACCTTGCTTCAGAAACCATTTCGTCGAACGGAGTTCGACGAACTGTTTTCAATTCTTCTAAATGAGTTCGACGAACTACTCACCTCTAACTTATTTCGTCGACCTCAGTTCGAAGAACTGTCTCTTTTCGTGGAATGGAGCTTGTCGATTCATATTCCGAAAATTTTATATCTAGGTTTTCTTCGACCTCCGTCCCGCGCTTTCAGTTCCTTTGCTCTTGATCGCCGCTTTCTCTGTGATTTTCTTTGCAGGTCATCAATGGCGATTCCTCCAGGAGCACTTGCGACGATGAAGTTTGATGCAGCATTCTCCATGGATTTTGAGTCTTTCCAACATTCAGATCCAATCTTTCTTTATATCCTGGAATTACTTGAAGAATTGCATCTCAAGGCTTTCATGACTCGCAGCATCAAGCTACACTCAACAGAGATAAGAGAATGGATGTATACTGCAACCGTTTCTGAAGACGGAGATCTGACAGGACATATTGGAAACACTGCTATTTCCCTGTCTCCAACAGTACTTTCTGAAATTTTTGGACTGCTCAATGGTGAAGACAACTTGGAAATGGACGCTGAAGAATATTCTGATATGTTGAAGGTAATGGGTTTCTCCGGCAGCAACCCTAATAAGCTTCTGAAGAAGCAACTGTCTGCCGCCTATCAATTTTTGGCCGACATTGTAGGAAAAATTCTGACGGGCAAGCACTCGGCACATGACTATATCACTCGCCATCAATTCCTGATTATGTGCGCAGTGCTCAACAAACGACAGGTCGACTGGGGCATGGTCTTCTTTGACCTAATCAAGAAGAAAACAAGCAAGAAGGAAGTCTGCTACGGCAGAATCCTGGGGATTTTCCTCCAGGAAAAGGCCAGTGAATGTTTGGTCTCCCCGACCACATTCATCAATGCCAGCAAGAGCCTCACCTGCGCCTTGTTTGGTAGATGGGAGAGAACAATCACCAAACCCTCCAAGGGTTCCTCCTCCTCCATCAACGCTTCTGAGAGCACAAGGACCGTCAAGGTCACTCCCCACCCTGATACTGAAGAGGCCATTCCACCTACCAAATCTCTTCCCACTCCTCCTGCACATCAATTGACTCCACCTCAACATCATTCTCCACCGCCTGATCTTGAACATATCCCTACACCTCCAGTTTCCCCCACTGAAACACATATTCCCTCACCTCCTCAATCCCCTCTTCCCCCACACATATCCACTATTCCATCCTACACCATACCCACTGAACCACACACTGTTCTCCCTCCATTATCCCCTACATATATTCTTCCCTCCTCCTCTGCTTCTATCCCCTCCACCATTCTTTCTCCACTTCTAGACTCCTCCATCATCTCTCTTCTGACTCCTCTCATTCAATCACTCATCACAGAGGCCATTACACCTCTGGTGAATTCCATTAATTATTTATCTGCACAAATCACAGCCCTTTTTGCTGCCCCCTCTTCATTCACGGGCCTGGCTCCAGGTTCTCCTGAACCCAGGCAGGGGGAGATGCTCCATGATGAAGCTGGTGCAGCAGCTGCAGAGGTTGATACAGTTTTTGATATTGCAGTTACAGTTTTTGATAATACAGATACAGTTGATACAGTGCTTGATAATGTAGTTGCAGTTACAAATACATCAATTGATTATATTCAATTTATGGACACTGACATTAGCTTTGATGAGTCAGTAGATACAATAACAACTGCTGGTGATTTCCTTATAAATCCCACAGTTAATTTATCTGAGATACTTCATGCCTTTGATTCTGTATATATGAAGTTTCCTTCAGCAGAGGTTGCTAAGCCATATTTGGCTATTGTCCAGTATACCTCTCCAGCTAGTCTAGCAGTTGCCAAGCCACTCTGTGACACCTTTGCTGCTCCTACTGCTGTTCCAATTCCTGTGTCTACTCAAGAAATCTGCTCTGTCCCGGATTTTATCATGGATGATTCTCCCATGCCTGATCTGGATGAGCTCATTCTGGTAGACATTGAAGAAGAGAACAAGGCAGCAGCTGAAAGCTCTGTCTCTACTGCTTTTGAACCCTCACCCTTTGAACCTTCTATCCCCCCTCAAGAAAAACCTCTTATCATTTCTGATGAAACTCTGAAGAAATTAAATTCTCTGTATGACAACCCTCAGAGTTCAGGTTCTGATGATGATGATGATGATGAATCAGATGAGGAGGCTGCTGAAAAGAAAAAGAAGTTGCTTTCTAAGAAAAGGAAGGCTCCTCCTCCTCCTGCTCCCAAGCCTAATCCCACTGCAGACTCTCCATACTATATTCTGCACAATGTTGCTCCTTACAAAGGGATTCCTGCATGGATGTGGCTATCAAAGAACCAACAAAGAGAGAAGAAGAGGAGTAGGAGATACTCTCCTCCCCCAGTTCATAGATACAGAAAGGATCCTCCTCCTCCTCCTCCAGCAGTAGGTGCCTCTAGCTCTGTATCTCAGAGATCTGCCCATATTCAAACTTATCAGAGACAAACAGGGAGATCTTCTGGTGGTAGTGAGCCAAAGCCACCATCTTCAGGCAGACAACACCATCAATAACAGCAGCAGCAGCAACACCAGGAACATAAGGAACATGAAGCTGAAAGGCCCTATTCTCCTCCTGAAGATCCAGAAACAGCCAACACAGCCAGAATGACAAGGTTCCAAGTGCTCATTGGCTTATCTCTAATCAACAAAGCTAAAGCTGAAGGCAAGGACACAACAAGCTTAACTACTATGTCTCAGTACAGGAGAGATGAGCTAAAGAAATTTGGGAAAGGAAACAAGCTACTCAATGTTGATGAGTACATGCATCTTCACCCAGAAGCAGTTGTCCCCAGAGCCACTTCACTGAACATCATAGGGGCAGCTGACATGACTATGACCATGGCTCAAGCTTCAGATCCCAATAGGGAAATCATTTTCAAAAAGCCAGGAGATAAAGCACCAGGAGACAAGCTAAAACAGAAGAAGATAGAGAAGTAATTTTGTGGTTATTTCATTTCTGCTTCTATTTCAGACTATATCTTGTTCTAAAACAAAGCCTGTATGTATATATATCTGATGCATGTGTTGTAAATTCTCTGCCAGATATATTTCTTAATTTTGCTTTGTTCTTTGCTTGGAGTCTCTGTTAGTGACCTCACCCAAATAGGGGGAGATTGTTGGATCCCTAGTTGATTTGGATTAGGTCCACTGACTTAGGATGTGACCCATCATGTATAGTCTGGGTCTAGTTTATGTCTTAGAGTCTAGGACAGTCCTCTATCTCAACTTCAGATGGACCAGCCTTCCTCAAGACCATTAGGAACTCCAGATCTATCAGGTTTTCAGACTAAGTGAAATGAGTTCGACGTTCGTCGAACTCAGCTCGACGAAGGGAGTTCTGCGCTTGACGACCGTGACAATTCATAGTGCTGAGCTCGACGAACTATGTTCTTTATTCGACGAACACCGGGATTATACTTCAAGCATTATCAGGACTATTTCAGAATTTCTCTAAGTCCAACTTCAAGCTTTGGTCGACGAATTACTTTCTGAACTCGACGAACTTGGACCTCAAGTTCTCAGATTCTCAGGTCGACGACTTCAGTTCTCAGCTCGATGAATTTAGTTCTCTGCTCAACGAATAAAGATTGTCTGATATTGAAGATTGTCTGTTCAACGAATGAAGACTGTCAGCTCGACGAACTCAGCTAAGCTCGACGAACTCGCTCAGCTCGACGAACTCAGCTTAGCTCGACGAACTCAGGCTCAGCTCGACGAACTCAGAAACTCAGTTCGACAAATTATGTTCTTCAGTCGACGATTCCAGTCTAGGTCTTCTTCCATTCCCGTCTCATTCCATGGCGCTGATTCCTGAACATTTAATAGCAGTTCTTCGCATAATACTACCGTTAGAATGCGAAGTTAATCCTTGATTATTACATGCCATTTTCCCATGGAAACAGTTGGGGAAATAATTAATTGCTGCTTCCTTTCCAGGTCGTCTGCCATTACTGCTCTATATTCAAAAATTCGAATGGTTCTTAAGAGACATTGAGATATACAGAAAGAGCAAGTAATACAGAGATACACAACAAAATAAAAAGACAGACAGTGATTCAGACAACACAGAAGAAAGAAAAAGGAATTCATTCTTGGCCTAGAGAGAAACTGATCAAGAAGAAGAAGAACACTACATCAATATCAAGAGTCTTCTTCATCTGCTTTTACTCAGGATAACTTCAAAGATAATACATTCATATCAGTCACAAGAAGTTCCTGGAGACTTTCTCTGGACCAGGAAATTTAGGTCTTTGAAGACCTATCACCCTGAAGCAGTGCTCCAGCATTCTTCCTGATTCATTCTACATCTCAGGGGGAGCAAAGCTGCTAAACAACAATCCACAAGTCTTCTCATTTGACTTGAGAAAGAGAAGACCTCATCACCCTCTCACTCCACCTCTGTACAGTGTTTTAATTCCCTTCAAAATTATTCTAGTTGCAAATCTCCCTCCAAAAGACTTGAGGGTTTGGTTTTTGGGAACCTGATCAAAACCCCATTGGTGTCAGGACACCTGATCAACCCCTTCCTGCAGTGGATTCCTACCAGGGTGGTAGAAGAGTGGACTACCCAGATTTGGGGAACCACTATAAAATTCTTGTGTCGTCTGGTTGCTTTCTTTTCTTTTTGTTTTCTGGCCTTGCTCTGTGAATGTGCTGTGATTAGATAGTTGCTGCATCTTGGTTTATTGTATTTGCTTCCCTGCACACACACCTAAAATACAACAACAGTTGTAAAAGTTTTAAAATCACCAACATACTCTATTCACCCCCCTCTAGAGTATATCTGATCTAACTAACACCTTCAGGTGGCATAAAGCATACCTCCTGAACTTTCACAGTCTTTAACATTATAATTTGTTCATTAGCTAAGATTAATTCATCCTTTAACCTGTTGTTTTCAGAGTTAACAGTCTCTAGGAGTACCACCCCGTATTTTTTTCGTCGAATGATTGCATACGTTTGATGGGAGTTACGTTGGCTTTGACCGTTGTTCGAGCTTGGTTTTCACGCGGGCTTTCGAGTGGCTGTTTTGGTAGCCTAGTTGCACGATTCCCCAGCAAGCCAAATTCCAATTTTGGGGACTCAGTGAGGCCTCTTAGGGAATGCTTGCACTTTTTCGAGCCCGGGTAAGGTTGATCAAAACGGGTTGATTGTATGGAAGATGTGGTGTAAAGAAAACAAAAAGGGGTAAAAAGTCCTTAAGGAAGAAATGGTCTAGGACGAAACAGAAACACTTTTCAAAATAGTGAAAAATGGTCATTTTTTGGGTGACACGGCCTGGGACAGGGGCGTGTCCCGGGGCGTGTCTAGCTCGGGATGTGGTTTGGCTTTGTGGTCGTCGAACTTCGTTCGACGAAGTTGCGGGAGGAAGACGCCCCACCCGACGCGGGAGTGTCGGGGCGTGACCCAGGGCGTGACCTGGGGCGTGACCTCCTTGACTCGACGAATTTTTCTTGCGTCGAGTTGAGCTTGACGAATGGGGTCCACGCCCCGTGACACGGGCGTATCACGGGCCGTGTCCCGCTATGTCGAGTGTCGAGTGTCGAGTGTCGAGTGTCGAGTGTCGGGTGTCGAGAGAGGGGACACGGCCTGTGACACGGCATGTCACAGGGCGTGTCCAGCTTTGTCGAAGTGTCGACACTTTTGGTCGATGAGATGTCGAGACACGGGTTACACGCCCTAGGTCACGGGCGTGACCGACCCGTCATGGGCGTGTACCCGGCCGTGTACCTTGTAGATAAAAATTGAAATTATCGGATTCTGCGCCGCTTAAGGTACACGCCCTGTGACACGGGCCTGTCACAGGGCGTGACAGGGCCGAAAAATCGACTTTTTCAGTTTTTTGGTGCCGTTCGTTTTTCTGATTCTGTATCAAGCCGTCCAGCTCTGTCCTGGAAGAATAAAGACGAGAAGAGAGTTTATTTTCTCCTCACTTCGTCTTTCTCCACCCTCTTCTTCATCTTCTTCCTCATTCCAAAAGTAAATCAAGGGAGCAAAGCTAAGACAAGGGAAGGAAAGAGAGGAGCAGCCGTCGCGGTGTTGTATCGGTTCAGGCAAGCGGTGTTCTTCACCCTTTCCAATCTTGTTTTCTTGTTCCCAATCTTGTTCTTGCAAGTTTAGCTAGCTTTCCCCTTTCAATTTTAATAGCTTGTTCTTCTTGTTTTGCACCTCACTTTGGTCAAAATAGCGTAGCCTTGTTACTCTTACTTTTGGGATTCACAAGCATAAATAATCTTGTCTTTCAAGAATTTCCCAAGCTATATGCTTACCTATTGTTCATCTCCTTGTTGCTTACCTCACTTTTGTCCAGTTTTACCTTGTATTTTTCTATTAGCTACCTTTCTTGTTCCTATGATTCGCGAGCTTGTTAGGTTTCAGCGACGTTGTTACTTGTGGGGTTTGCTTATGGTGAAGTAGAGATCCAAATTCTATCAAGTTTGACATAACTTGGACAATATGTAGTCATGAGTGAGGATGATGAAATGAAACATGTTTAGCTTGGGTTATGGTGAGTTTTGCGAAGCGAATGGTGAACCATGGCAGGAGCGGTTGTGTGAGGATTTTGTAAGGGGTGGTGTGGTTTCTGCATTGGTGGCCACCGGGTTTTGATTTGTGGTGTAGAGCACTGTTTTGGCCCCGATTTGGGATGGCTTTTATTGGTGCGTTCCACTTTAGGGCCGCCACCAAAAGACCCTTGCGGAATCGAACTTAACCGCTGCTTATGTTTCACTAGTATAGTTGTTTCTTGTTCTACATATGATGGAATGGGCACGTGTATTGCCATTTTGCTCCTGCGGGTTGAGCATGACTTGATGAGAATGTCATGCACTTGAAACGTTACATGTTGGGTTGGCAGTGTTTAATACTTATTTTCCACCCTGTTCTTTTCACTCGTTTACATGAAATTTCTACGGGGTCGGTAAGCCCCTTTGTTATATTTTATGAACTTAATGCTCTATTCTTGTAGCTTTGATGATTGTTGAGGTGTTCTTTCTTGAATTCCTCAGGTGCAGGTTGTAGCCGGTTGAGCGGCTAGTGCTTGGGTAGAGTCTCTTTGGAGCTAGCCGAGCGTACCTAGCGAGGTAGTTCTTTACTTTGTTGTACAGACATACATTCGCCCCAATGGGTTCGTGTCAGTTTGTTGGCGCCCATTGGTGGTTTTTCTTTACTTGCTACATATGAATGCTAGACTGCTACTATGAATCATTTGAATGAGATGATGTCTACTTGCTCTTGAGAAGGGTTTATGGTAGGTTGCATTAGGTATTTTTAAGCTACACAAACCCTAGTATTGTATAACATTCATAACATGTTTTGGTCACCTAACAAGTATTTTCCAAACAACATAAAAAAGGGATGATTTCTTATATTATTATAAATCTAGAATGCATATAGGAGATCGTCATAAGTAAACTAAAATATTTTCCGCCGCGTACAAACACACGTTTTGATCCCTAAGGACGAGGGATACGACCATCAAACTAAACGGTTTTTCTTACATATAACTGATGATTTTCAACTACTAAGTAAGCGTCGAGGTTTTGCCTGAGCGTGTGCAGTTATCCCCTGCACTACGTGGCCTCATAACACGTAGTTCCTCTTACTCTGATACGATGTACTCGTTGAGAAAATACGGGTTGTGACAGTTGGTATCAGAGGGAGGTTTGCTTGACAATTGGTCGGGCAAACTTGCCTTTTTGTAATCGTATTAAGCATCATATCATACACACACCGAGGTGCCATCAGTATGTCTTGTCCGAAGCACGCACACTACACTCATGGCATGAACAGAAGTATACGGGGCACATTATGTAGTATGGGATGCATAATATGTGGTTGTATATGGATCCCCCATAAGGGGCAACATGTGCGGGTTATGTAGTATGGGATGCATAACCTTACCACATGGATGCGACTAGCACGTTTTCTTTTATTCGTTGCATGCAATGTTATGTAGTATGAGATGTATAGCATTGTGATGCGTACGACCGCTCATGGCATGCATTAAGGCCATTTCTAGAATGCATAGCACAGCATGCATAACATAACATTGCATGAGCACAACGTACCAAGCTAAAGATCTACATGATGACACCTGTACACATATGGTTTTGGGTCAAAGACAGTCATGCATTCATTGGTTAGGCATAAGTTAGTGGGATGACGGTGAGTCATCTAGGCTAGGCATACATTCTCAAACTTCTAGAGCAAGTTTGCAGTTGATGTTCATATCTATACATGTATGGTCTGTACATAGCAGTTGTGTGTTTTGTTGGGTTTGAGCTTGATGAGGGTGAACATGTTTATAGGATGTCGAAGCGTCCAGTGACAAGGCATACTCCCCAATCCGAGGGTGAGTCTTCAGGCGCGCAAAACAATGCCCTGATGGATAGCCTACGACAATGTAATGAGGCTCTGACTAGGCAGGTGCAGGATGCGCAGTCCCAGCTCCAAGCTATGTCATCAGCGATGTCTGGGCTAGCACCAAGAGTGCAAGAGACTGTCAGAGGCCCCGCTGTTTCTACTCCTTCCGTGGCGTTGATACCCCCAGTTGTGGTCCCTCTTGCGATGACTTTTATTTCGCAGTTTCAGCGACTTGGACCACCTACTTATGATGGAAAAGCGAACTTTGTGATCTTGGATGATTGGGTGATCACGTTGGAAGAGATGTTTGTCTATTCTGGCGTTACCGAGGACCAGAAGGTGATGCTTGCCACCTATCACCTAAAAGGGTTGGCTAAAAGTTGGTGGTTGCGAGAAAAGGAAAGCCTAGTGGTAGGATGTTCATGGGAAGCCTTCAAAGAAATGTTACGGCGCAAGTTTCTGCCGTCAGTGGAAAGAGACCACCTGATGAATGACTTTTTGTACATGAAACAGAGGAAACTCACAGTTAGTGAGTATGAAATTGTGTTTAGCAAGCTAAGTCAGTTCGCTCCGAGCTTGGTGACTACGAAAGCTGACCGAGTAAAGAGATTTCTTGGCGGACTACGGAGCGATGTTCAGCAGTTCGCAAGCGCTTATGGAGCGACGAGTTACACCACTGTGGTTGAGGCTGCTTTGAAGGTTGAAGCGATAGAAAATGCAAAACAAAGAGGGCAGCTGATGAGGAAGGATAAGAGAAAGCTGGTGGGAGGGAAAAGCTCCCAAGAATCAGATATAAGGAAGAAGAATAAGGAGACGTGTAGCTTCTGTGGCCGGTCAGGCCACCCATTTGAGAAATGTTTCAAGCGGTTGGGGATGCAGAAGAAGGAGCAGGTGCACGCCATTCAGGGTGCGCCAACAAGAGACTTGGAGTGTACAGGTTGTGGGGGAAGTGGTCATGATGTGGGCCGCTGCTGGGTCAAAGGCAAGGTGTGCTTTTCGTGTGGCAAACAGGGACATCTCAAGGCAAGGTGCCCACAAAACCAGCCTGTGCTGCAGCCAATGCCACTCCAGGCTTTGCCTCAGCCTCCGTATTTGGACAAAGGAAAGGGGAAGTTAAATGTGATCTCTTCAGAGGAAGTGCAGATGTCACCTCAGGTTATCTCAGGTTCGCTTCCTTCCTCTGGTTCACGTTTTGTTTATGATTCTTACACGTAGTTCTTAGCTACATATGTACCCTTATATGAAACTTTAAGATAAAGAACCGTTGGGCGCGTGTTCTCTTTGATTTTAGCGCGACCCATTCATTTGTGGCTCGAACCTTTCTGGATCGGTATCATTTGACACCAGATCAAGTGGGGAATGCCTTTTTGGTGAAGTTTCATTCTGGTGCTTATGTGGTTCATAAAGAACCGTTGGGCGCGTGTTCTCTTTGATTTTAGCGCGACCCATTCATTTGTGGCTCGAACCTTTCTGGATCGGTATCATTTGACACCAGATCAAGTGGGGAATGCCTTTTTGGTGAAGTTTCATTCTGGTGCTTATGTGGTTGCAGATTGGGGTCTTCTTGATTGTCCCATTTTGTTGGGGGATTTCTTAGCGAAGGCTGATTTCAAGGTGATCGATTTGGAAGAATTTGATATCATCCTGGGCATGGACTGGTTATCCCGCCATGACGTCGTCATCCAGTGCAAAGGAAAACGCTTGGATTTTATCAAGGACAATGGTCAGCCGGGAAGTGTTTATGGTGATTCATGCCAGGATTCTCCAGGGATTTCGGCGGTATGTGTTCGAACGTTGTTTGTTTCCGACTATTTTGCTTGTCTAGTCTCAGTTGTGGGGACTAGTGCCGTTTTGCCGCATTTGGAGGAGATTCCTGTTGTGCGTGAATTTCCAGATGTTTTTCCTACTGATCTTCCTGGTCTTCCCCCTGATCGTGATGTCGAGTTTGTCATTGATTTGGATCCGGGTACGCGGCCTATTGCGAAAGCACCGTACAGAATGGCCCCGCATGAGCTAGCAGAATTGCGTACACAGCTGGATGACCTATTGGAAAAGGGGTTTATCAGGCCAAGTTCATCACCTTGGGGTGCACCGGTGTTATTTGTGAAGAAGAAAGATGGGTCGATGCGGCTTTGCATCGATTACCAGGAGTTGAACAAGGTGACGATTAAAAACAAGTACTCACTGCTAAGAATTGATGATTTGTTTGATTAACTGCATGACAGTTCAGTATTCTCAAAGATTGATCTCCGCTCGGGCTATCATCAGCTCAAGGTCCGGGAGTCTGATATTCCGCGGACTGCATTTCGATCAAGACATGGCCATTTTGAATTTCTTATGATGTCGTTTGGTTTGACTAACGCACCATCAGCCTTCATGTATATGATGAACCGGGTGTTCAAGGACTACTTGGATAGGTTTGTGGTGGTTTTTATTGACGACGTTCTCGTCTACTCCCGTAGTGCTGAGGAGCATGAACAACATCTGTGATTGGTATTGGCCACTTTGCGAGACCAAAAGTTATTCGCCAAGCTAAGCAAATGCGAGTTTTGGTTGCCCCAGGTTGCATTTCTGGGTCATGTCATTAATCAACATGGAATTTCAGTGGATCCCGAAAAGATTGCTGCAGTCATGGAGTGGAGGAGACCGGAGACACCCAAGGAGATTCAGAGCTTCTTGGGATTGGCCGGCTATTATCGCCGATTTGTCGAAGGTTTTGCTATGTTGGCTGCACCGTTGACTCGCTTAACCCAGAATAATGTGGCATTTGATTAGAATGACAAGTGTGAGGCATCATTCCTTGAACTCAAGAACAAGTTATGTACCGCTCCTGTGTTGATATTACCGACAGAAGGGATAGATTATGACGTTTTTGTGGATGCGTTGCACGTTGGACTTGGATGTGTTTTAATGCAAGACAAAAAGGTGATTGCGTATGGGTCTCGGCAGTTGAAAAGTCATGAAAAGAACTACCCGACGCATGATTTGGAGTTCGCAGCGGTGATATTTGCATTGAAGTTGTGGAGACACTTACTTTACGACGCGCAGTGTAAAATCTTTACGGATCATAAAAGTTTGAAGTACGTCTTCACGCAAAAGGAACTTAATCTGCGCCAACGGCGATGGCTTGAATATGTAGCTGATTATGATGTGGATATTCAGTATCATTCCGGGAAATCTAATGTTGTGGCCGATGCTTTGAGTCGGAAGACAGGTAAATTATTTCATCTTTCAGCCGACCGCCTAGTGGAGGAATTTCTATTGATGGATATTGCCGTGGGAAGATATGAACCACAGAGTCATTCGGCAGTAGAAAAATCGTCATGGATGGTGCTTGCAAGACAACATCAAAGGGATGATCCTGATCTTTTACATTTATTTCTTCGGACTGAAAAGGGTGAATTACCGGATTTTGCTATTAATGATGGGGGCACGTTAAAGTATCGCGGTCGATTTTGTATCCCCACAGTTGGAGACATTCGCGATATGGTGTGTAGGGAAGCACATGGCTCAAGTATGGCCTACAATCCAGGCTCAACTAAAATGTACCGTTATTTGAAACAAATTGTCTGTTGGTATGGAATGAAAAGAGATATAGCGCAATTTGTATATGAATGTCATACCTGCAAGCGGGTGAAAGCTGATCATGGGAGGCCTGGTGGCAAGTTGACACCATTGGAGATTCCAACATGGAAGTGGGAAAGCATTTCAATGGATTTTATTACAGGCTTACCAAGATCTTCACGAGGACATGACTCCGTATGGGTGATTGTGGATAGGTTGACCAAGTGTGCTCACTTCATACCATTTAAGGTCAACTACCCGATGAAGACAATAGCGGAGCTATATTTGAACGAGATCATCCGACTGCATGGTGTGCCAGTCAGTATCATTTCAGACCGGGATTCCCGATTTACTTCTCGTTTCTGGAAGAGTCTACAAGAGGGTTTGGGGACAGATTTGAGGTATTCCACTGCTTACCACCCTCAAACGAATGGCCAAACGGAACGAGTAAACCAAATCGTGGAAGATATGATTTGATGCTATATTCTTGAGTATGGCAGAGCATGGGATGAACATTTGCGGCTTATGGAATTCAGATATAATAACAGTTATCAAGAAAGCTTACAAATGGCTCCGTTCAAAGCCTTATATGGGCGATGATGTCGGACTCCCCTATTTTGGGCTGAGGTTGGCGAGCGGCCTTTGTTGGCCAGAGGCACTCGAGGACATGGAAGTGTCATACGACTTATTCGGGAGAAGCTCCGGATCGCCCAAGAGCGATATGAAAAGTTTGCCAACCGACGAAGGTCAGAGTTAGAGTTTGCAGTGGGGATTTCGTCTTCCTGAAAGTCTCCCAAATGGTTGGAATTAAAAGGTTTGGAAAAGAACGCAAATTAGACCCAAGATTTGTGGGTCCCTTCAAGATTCTTGCGCGAGTTGGTGCATCCGCTTACAAAGAGAATTACCCATAAACTTTCCTGATGTTCACGACGTGTTTCATGTCAGCCAACTTCGCAAGTGTGTGCGGAATGATAAGCAAGTTTTGGATATTGTGCCGCAGTTGGCGCCGAACCTTTCTTATGTGGAGATGCCCATCCGTATTTTGGACTCCCAAGATTGCGTGTTGCGGAAAAAAAAGATTCATATGGTCAAGGTGCTATGGAAAAATCAGAATGTGGAAAGCGCGACGTGGGAGCTCGAGTCAACGATGAGGCGGCTCACCCTCAGTTGTTCCCGTAAATAAGCTGGTATGTGAATTGGTGTTTTTGTTTGATTACTCATTTGATTTATATAAATTTATTGAAAAGTTTCGAGGCGAAACTTTTTGTTAAGGGGAGTGACTATAACGCCCCGTATTTTTTTCGTCGAATGATTGCATACGTTTGATGGGCGTTACGTTGGCTTTGACCGTTGTTCGAGCATGGTTTTCACGCGGGCTTTCGAGTGGCTGTTTTGGTAGCCTAGTTGCACGATTCCCAGTAAGCCGGAGTCCAATTTTGGGGACTCGGTGAGGCCTCTTAGGGAATGCTTGCACTTTTTCGAGCCCGGGTAAGGTTGCTCAAAACGGGTTGATTGTATGGACGATGTGGTGTAAAGTAAACAAAAAGGGGTAAAAAGTCCTTAAGGAAGAAATGATCTAGGACGAAACAGAAACACTTTTCAAAATAGTGAAAAATGGTCATTTTTTTGGGTGACACGGCCTGGGACACGGGCGTGTCCCAGGGCATGTCTAGCTCGGGATGCGGTTTGGCTTTGTGGTCGTCGAACTTCATTCGATGAAGTTGTGGGAGGAACACGCCCCCCCGACACGGGCGTGTCGGGCCGTGACCCAGGGCGTGACCTGGGGCGTGACCTTCTTGACTCGACGAATTTTTCTTGCGTCGAGTTGAGCTCGACGAATGGGGTCCACGCCCCGTGACACGGGCGTGTCACGGGCCGTGTCCCGCTATGTCGAGTGTCGAGTGTCGAGTGTCGAGTGTCGGGTGTTGATAACTCTAATTTTGTCCAACTTTTTACATTATTTTTTATTTAATAATTAGTTAGTTTATAATCATATTTTGTAATTTTATTATTGAATTTTTCTAATTTCTTATTTCAGGGCAATCTGGGCTGCAAATTTCAATTTGGAGTCTATATGGTTGACCAGGAGACAAAACTAGAAAAAAGAAGGAAAATTTCAAATGTACACGCCAAGTCACGGGCGTGACCAAAATGGTCACGGGCGTGACATCCTTTCGAGAACCCGGCGCGTGGAAGTATCTCTGCCACGTCAATTAAAATTACACGCCTTAAGGTCCCGGGCGTGACCATCATTACACGGGCGTGGCGATCATTACACGGGCGTGTACTCCAGGCGTGACATCCAGTGCCCTGCCCTGACTTCCAGTCAACGGCAGTTTCACTTTGCAACAAGTCACGGGCGTGACACGTTTGGCACGGGCGTGACTAACCCCGTGACAGCCCGGCGTGCCGACTCAATGCTGCAGTTTCAGTCGCTGGGAGTTTTCTAAAGGCACGCCCACGGTCACGGGCGTGACCATGGGCGTGACCCTTCCAACAACGGCCGGAGTTATTCCCGCCGTTTCTGCTTCCCGCCGTTCTTCAACAACCATCAAGACACGCCCTAGGTCACGGGCGTGACCTAGGGGCGTGACCCGCAAATTAACAACTTTTGGCGGTTTCGCGCCAACGTTCAGAAGACTTGAAGACGACGGTTCCGAGACCGACACGCCCTAGGTCACGGGCGTGACCTAGGGGCGTGACCATCCAGCAACTTTTTCTATAAATTCCAGACAGCTTCAGATGGCCAGGAGGAGATTTTTGGGAGCTTAGTTCTATTTTATTTACTGTTTTTCCTGCATTCTAATTTCATTTTGTACCTTTACTTTCAAGTCTTCTTTTTAATCATGTCTTTCTTCATGTTTTCATGTAATTCTCTCATCATGATGAGTAGCTAATTTCCCAATTAGCACTTGATCATGATGAACTTTGGAATGGAATAAAATTCTTATTTTTGTCTCAAATTAGCAAGCATTCTATTTTCTAAACTTTGATTTATCTTTGATTTAATTTTTCTTCGAATTCATAAGTTGCAAATTATGTTTATTCGAGCTTAGATTCGTATCCTAGATTTACCGAGAGGTTGTGGATACGAGTAGATCACTCAAGGATAAAGAGAATTTCTTGCACCCCTCGAGAGAGGAACGCAAAATTCTTCCGCCTTGGAGTCAACTCCATTAGTGAGGTTCACCGCCTAAAGCAAGCTTAGGTCTTTCGACTGGCCGAGAGGTCTTAATCGATCTACCTAAGGTTAGTCGAGTGCGTATTCTCGAGAGAGGCGCTTCGTAGCTTTGGATCCTCCGCGGTCAAAGTTAATAATTTAGATGCTTGTGCTCTTTAATTTCGTGGATTTTATTCTAGCCCAAAGGGATTCTAGATCAAGTGCTAGCCTTTTAATCATCGAATTTCTCCTCTTCATTTAACGTTCGTTTTCGTTTTTCGCAAAACCAATTTTCCGATCGATAAAATAATAGTTCGTCCTTGTGAGTACAAATACTCAACGGTCCCCGAGTTTAAATACGATATTCCATATACTAAATTTCGATAGGTGCACTTGCCTAGTTGAGAGTTTAGTTTGGATCATTTTTCAAAACTTATAAAATCAACATCAAGTTTTTGGCGCCGTTGCCGGGGACATTTTTTTGTTGATATTTTGAAAGCAAGGCTCTATTAATTTTATCATTTTCTTTTTGTTTTAGAAATATCAAAATCACAAAAAAAAATTTTATTTTGTTTTATTTTGGTGTATGACCCGAGGGAATCCGTCGCCTCTTTTTGATTTGGATCCGGAAATCGAGCGAACCCTTCGGCATCGCTTACGATTTCAAGTTCCGAATTTTCAAGATACGGACTCCTTAGGAGACACTCCTAATCCTTCATTAATCCTCTCTCCGTCACCGCCTTCTTCTTCTCCTTCTTCATTTAGTTCTTCTTCTCATTCTCCTAGATCTCCATCTTCTGCTTCTTCCAATATGGGTGAGCCAAATGCGGTTGAACAAAGGACTATGTCCTATTATGCCCGTCCAAACTTGGACGAGACTCAATCTAGTATTGTTCATCCCGCTATTGCCCCCAATAATTTTGAGTTGAAGCCAAGCATCATCCAAATGGTACAACAATATGTACAATTTGATGGGCTTCAAGATGAAGATCCAAACGCGCATATTTCAAATTTCTTAGAAATATGCGATACTTTTAAAATTAATGGTGTATCCGATGATGCCATCCGGCTAAGGTTATTTCCATTTACATTACGCACTAAAGCCAAGCAGTGGTTGGGTTCTCTACCAAGAGGATCCATCACAACATGGGCTCAAATGACGGAAAGATTTCTTACGAAATACTTTCGCCGGCTAAAACGGCTAAATTGCGCAATGATATCACTTATTTCTCCCAAATTGATTCGGAAACGTTATATGATACTTGGGAGCGTTTCAAGGAATTGCTTCGTCGATGTCCTCATCATGCAATTCCGGATTGGTTACAAATCCAAACCTTCTATAACGGCCTAAATTCTCAAACTAGGCAACATATTGATGCCGCCGCCGGTGGAACGCTTAATAACAAAACACCGGCGGCCGCACAAGAGCTTATAGAAGGTATGGCTTTGAATACCTATCAATGGAGTACACCTCGGTCTAAACCACCTAAACCGGCCGGGATGTATGAAATTGATACGGTTTCAAGTTTGTCTCTCCAGGTTGAGCAACTGCAAAAACAGATGAACGAGATGTCTGCTTCCTCGTCCAAATCTACCTGTGAGCCCCAATATTGGGAGCCTTCTACTATTGCCGAGCATGTGGATTACATGGGTAATCCGAATCGGCCACCTTATAATCCGGGTAACAATTTTGGCAATACCTATCACCCGGGTATAAGGAATCACCCCAACTTCTCTTGGAGTAATCCGGGGAACGCGGCGCGCCCTCCGAACACGATTCCACCCGGCTATTTTCCACCGCAAGCTCCCAAAGCTCCCAATCTCGAGGAATTGTTCACTAAATATACAACTACAAATGACGCCAACATCCGGAATCTCACCGGATCTCTTCGAAGTTTGGAGACACAAATCGGGCAAATCGCTAAAATGCTCTCCGATCGTCAACAAGGAGCGCTACCGGGCAATACAGAGCCCAACCCCAAGGAGCATGCAAAAGCCATCACCTTACGGAGCGGGAAGGAGGTAACCACTTCTCCAAATCCGGTTGATACTTCTCCAATTCAATTCCGACTGATACGGAGGTAATCATTTCTCCATCTTCTCCTCCGTCTAAGCCTTCTACTCTTAATAAACCAAAAGCTTATCAACCACCTCTTCCCTATCCATCTAGAATGCAAAAAAACCGGGTGGATGAACATCACGGTAAATTTTTGGACATGTTTAAACAAATCCAAATTAATCTACCGTTTTGTGAAATAATCGCACAAATGCCGAAATACGCCAAGTACCTCAAGGATCTTTTATCCAATAAAAAGAAACTTGAGGATATCTCCACGGTTCAATTAAATGCGGAGTGTTCGGCAGTTTTACTTAATAAATTACCTAAGAAATTACCCGATCCGGGTAGTTTCTCCATTCCCTGTTTGTTTGGTGATTTATTAGTAAAACGTGCGTTAGCCGATCTAGGCGCCTCAATCAATTTAATGCCTTATTCTTTAGTTAAGAAGTTGGGATTAGGAGAACCTAAACCCACAAGAATGTGCATTCAATTGGCGGATCGGTCTGTCAAGCTCCCTATGGGGATCATAGAGGATGTGCTTGTCAAAGTTGACAAATTTATATTTCCGGTAGATTTCGTCATCTTTGACATCGAAGAGGACACCGAGGTCCCACTCATTCTCGGTCGCCCTTTTCTTGCCACCTCGCGCGCAATTATAGACGTTAGTAATGGGAAACTTCTCCTTAGAGTCGGAGATGAAGAAGTTACCTTTACTATTGACACGTCTATGAAAAACTCGCTCTCAAATGACGACTCATGTTATTATTTGGAGGCTTCTCCTGAAGAAGACTCTTTTCTTTTTTCTGAAAAATCTTTATCTTCTATTGATCATGATGCCGATTTAGAACATTTAGATTCAATTGCTCATGAAAATAGTGATAATCTCTCGATCACGCACGCACCTATTTTTGAACTTTTAGAAATTGGTAGTGATCGTTTGAAAACTTCTTATGATGAACCTCCCGCGCTAGAACTAAAGCAATTGCCTGATCATTTAGAGTATTTATTTTTAGCGGAGGATTCAAAACTTCCGGTTATTGTGTCGGCCTACTTGACCAATGAAGAAAAAATTAAATTATCTCATATTTTAAAACTTCATCGCCGCGCAATTGCGTGGAAGATCACGGATTTGAGAGGGATTAATCCCTCCTTTTGCACCCATAAAATTTTTTAGAAGAACACGCTCACAAAACTATTCAACCTCAACGCCGGCTAAATCCTAACATGAAGGAGGTAGTCAAGGCCGAGGTCATAAAATTATTAGATGCGGGTATCATCTATCCAATTTCGGATAGCTCTTGGGTGAGCCCGGTCCAAGTGGTGCCCAAGAAAGGAGGGTTAACGGTAGTGCCTAATGATAAAAACGAGTTAGTTCCCACTCGAACCGTTACCGGATGGCGGGTGTGCATCGATTACCGTAAATTAAATGATGCCACCCGTAAGGATCACTTTCCTTTGCCGTTTATTGACCAAATACTTGAACGGCTATCCGGGCACTCATTTTATTGTTTTCTTGATGGTCTCTCGGGATATTTTCAAATCCCAATCGCGCCCGAGGACCAAGAGAAAACAACCTTCACTTGTCCGTTTGGCACCTTCGCTTATCGAAGGATGCCTTTTGGTTTGTGCAACGCGCCGGCCACCTTCCAAAGGTGTATGCTAGCAATCTTTGACGAATTAGTGGAGGATATCATGGAGGTTTTCATGGACGATTTCTCCGTTTTCGGAGATTCGTTTGATTTATGTTTGGCAAACCTTTCCCGTGTACTCCAAAGATGTGAGGACACGAACTAGTTTTAAACTGGGAGAAGTGCCATTTTATGGTACGGGAGGGTTTGGTCTTAGGCCATAAAATTTCTAGTAAGGGAATAGAGGTAGATAAAGCAAAAATTGAAACTATAGAAAAGCTACCTCCCCCTTCAAATGTTAAGGCCGTTCGTAGTTTTTTGGGGCATGCCGGTTTCTATCGCCGGTTTATTAAAGATTTTTCTAAAATAACTAAGCCCCTAACCCACTTGTTAGAAAAAGACGCGCCGTTCATTTTTGACGAAAATTGTTTGCGTGCTTTTTCTCTTATTAAAGAAAAATTGATTAACGCTCCTATCATGATCGCTCCCAATTGGGAGCTTCCTTTGAGATAATGTGCGACGCTAGTAGTTTTGCCGTTGGTGCGGTGTTAGGACAACGCATAAATAAAAACTTTCATCCTATCTATTATGCAAGCAAAACATTAACCGCCGCACAGGAAAATTACACGACCACCGAAAAAGAATTATTAGCCGTAATTTTCGCATTTGATAAATTCCGCTCATATCTCACTTTGTCTAAAATTATTGTTTTTACTGATCACTCGGCTTTGAGATATTTATTAGCAAAAACAGATGCAAAGCCGCGATTGATTAGGTGGATCTTACTACTCCAAGAATTTGATTTGGAGATTCGCGACAAGAGAGGAGCGGAGAACTTGGCGGCTGACCATCTTTCGCGGTTGGAGAACCCAAATTCGGGGGAGCTCATGGAGGAGGACATTGACGACACTTTCCCCGAGGAGCGCCTTCTCGCCATTCATAAGGTAATCACCCTCCCCACTCCTTGGTTCGCCGATCTCGCAAATTATCTTGTTGCGAGATTCCTCCCGAATGGTTTTTCTTATCAAGAAAAGAAGAAATTCTTTTCTGATTTGAAAAATTATTTTTGGGAGGATCCCTTCCTTTTTCGTGTTTGTGCGGACCAAGTAGTGCGGAGGTGTGTTTCTCATGAGGAAGGCGCACAAATTTTAAAGCATTGTCATGAAGGGACCCGCCGGTGGGCACTATAAAGCTAATCGGACGGCTCGGAAGGTACTTGAAGCGGGCTTCTATTGGCCAAGCATCTTCAAGGATGCTCACGCCCATGTAAGTCGTTGTGAACAATGCCAACGCTCAGGTAATATTTCCCGCCGTGATGAAATGCCGTTAAATACATTTTTAGAAATAGAAGTTTTTGATTTATGGGGGATCGACTTTGTTGGACCGCTACCAACATCGCATGGAAATAAATATATATTGGTAGCGGTCGACTATGTGTCACGGTGGGCGGAAGCGCAAGCCTTCCCACTAATGACGCCCGAGTCGTGACCCAATTTCTCAAAAAACTATTTTCACGATTTGGAGCACCGCGGGCAATAGTTAGTGATAGGGGCACCCACTTTTGTAACGCACAATTCGCTAAGATTTTGTCTAAATATGGCGTTACACATAGGTTAGCCACCCCCTATCACCCTCAAACAAGTGGCCAGGTAGAAGTAGTTAACCGTGAAATCAAACGAATTTTGGAGAAAACGGTTTCTACTAATAGGAAGGATTGGTCGGTCAAGCTTGATGATGCTCTTTGGGCTTATCGGACCGCGTACAAGACCGCTATCGGTTGTACGCCGTACCGATTGGTCTATGGGAAAGCATGTCACTTACCGGTTGAGCTTGAGCACCGCGCCTTTTGGGCGCTTAAATTTTTAAATCTAGATGAAAATTTGTCATCCGAGCTTCGGAAATTCCAAATTAACGAGCTCGATGAGTGGCGCTCCTTAGCCTATGAAAGTAATAAACTTTATAAGGAGCGCACAAAATTTTATCATGATAAAAAAATTAAGCACCCTAAAGATTTCAAACCGGGAGACCAAGTTCTCCTCTATAATTCGCGCCTTCGACTTTTTCCGGGCAAACTCAAGTCCCGATGGTCCGGCCCTTTTATTGTAAAAGAGGTATGGCCATATGGGACAGTGCTTATCTCGCACCCGGAACAAGGCGACTTTAAAGTGAATGGGCACCGGTTGAAGATATTCCTCGCCGGTGATACTACTAATGAGTACCGGGAGGAAATTAACCTCCCGAACCCATAAACGAGTGCCCCGCTTGGGTCGAGCTCAACGACCATAAACAAAGCGCTTGTGGGAGGCACCCCATGCTTATCTTTTCTTCTTATTTTTTTAATTCTATTTAAATTTTCGCAGGTTTGAAGGACATCTTTTTCGGCGTGGCGATCGAAGGAGTTGAGCGTCAAGTCTACACGTTTCTTCAAGTCGGTAACTTTTGTTTTATTATCGTTTAGTTGAATCTAACAAAATATATAAACAAAAAAAAAAAAAAAAAAATCAAAAAAAAAAAAAAAAAACAACAAAAAAAGGAAAAAATTTTCTGCTCCGACACGCCTCTGTCACGGGCGTGACCTATGGGTCACGGGCGTGACCGAGACGTGTTTAGTTCGTCGAGCGAAACCCGACAGTGGTTTCGTCGAGCGCAGCGCTCCGTTCGTCTTTCGGTCCTATCACGGGCGTGACCATCATTGGTCACGGGCGTGGCTAGCCCGAAATTTCGTTCGACTAAGAGAAGCTGGAAAACTTCTCTTCCTGCCCAGTCATGGCCGTGACAGTTAGTGTCACGCCCGTGACACTACCTAGTCACGGTCGTGACTAGCCCGAAAAAAAACAAAGAAAAAAAAAAAAAAAAAAAAAGAAAAAAAATTTAATTCTCGTTTCAGATACACGCCCCAGGGTCACGGGCGTGACCCTGGGCCGTGTCGTCGAATCCGAGGCGTGACCCCGGGTCAACGCCTCGGATTCCTTTTAGTTGTTTTTTTTTATGAGACACGCCCATGGTCACGGGCGTGACCATGGGCGTGACCTTGGAATCCAATGCCAGTGCATTGGATTCCTGCGCCGATCACGCCTTACACGCCCAGAGTCACGGGCGTGGCTCTGGGGCGTGACCAGGGAATCCGAGGCAGGAGGCCTCGGATTCTCCTTTTTTTGTCCCGTGCTTGTCACGCCCCTGTCACGGGCGTGACAGGGGGGCGTGACCAACCCGAAAACCCCTATAAATAGGGCTTTTCCCCCTCTTCTTCCTCCACACCATCCACCCTTCTCTTCTCCCTTTGCTAACCCGATTCCTTCCTTCTTCTCCCCTCTACCAAAATGCCTCGCCACCACCCTCGCTCCACCGCTTCCTCCTCCGAGCACCCCGCGGATCCCGCAGCAGCGGAAGCCATGCTTCTTTTCCAAAACCAAACCCAGCAGGAGCGCAGCGAGCGCCTACGCGCCAAACCCCTTGGCGTGTTCCGCATTTTAGATTGGGCGATCCTCGCCACATTTGGAGCTGCGGATTTGGTACGGGGATTTCTGTCCACCCCTGGATGGAGTTCTCTCTTCTCTATTTCCGAGCATGCCTTTCTTGAACTCACCGTTGAGTTCTTGGCTTCCTTCGAGTTCCGCTGGGCGGCCGATGACGACTTCATCATCTTTCGCATAGGTGGGATGGTGCATCAGCTCACCATCCGCCAGCTCAATGTCGTCATGGGCTTCTGCTCGGAGGCTTTTCCCAATCTCCCGCCTATCTCGATTTACTTACTGATTTCCCGACCGATTTCAACCTTCTCGCCTTTTGGGCGGAAATCAGTAGTGACACCGCCCCCTACACCCCAAAGAAATCCAAAGGCAGCCAACTCATTTCTCCCGCCTTACGTATTCTCCACAACCTCCTTACCTTCACTATTTCTGGTCGCGGCGATAGCCACGGGGTGGTGACTCGGGCAGACTTATTATATTTATATAGTATGTTTTACCGGGTCCCCCTCAACCTTGGTTATCTGCTCGCCATTTTCTTTCGGCACCAGGCCGAAAATGCGAGGTTGGGCGCAGTGCACGGCGGGAACTTCATCACTTTCCTCGCAAAGCAACTCGGCATTTGGGATGCTCTTCCACGCCTCAGCTGCGTCCAGACGCCGCAAGTTATCCAGTTCCAGACCCTTCAGGCCCTCGGCCTAGCGCGGCGACGTGATGGAGAGTTTGAGGCTATTCCCCCCGCAGTCGTTGGTGGAGATCTTGGCCTTGATTACGGTGCCGGTCCCAGCGGCACTATTCACTCTCCCCAGATTCCTCCACCACCGCAGGACCCTTCTTCCGAGCCCGGCCCTCAGAGCTATTGGGATCGTCAGTTTGCGTCTCTTCACACACGCTTAGATACGATGCAGGCCGATTTTGACGCTCGATTTGTGAGTTTTGACACTCGATTTACCACGCTAGCAACAAATCAAGCCTCCTCCATGGCACGTATTGAGCGTGAGTTTTCAGACCTCCGGACGCACTATCAGGAGCCGCGGCAGCATAGCGATGAGGATTAGCCGGCTTTCTTTTTCTTTGGGATTGTAGACCGCCCTCTTGTATCTTTTCTTTTTATCATTTTCTTGTCCTTTATCATGTATCTTTTCTTTTTCGTAAAATAAATAAAAAAATATGTTTTGCTTTAGCTTTCTCTTCCAGGTACTTTTTGGTGCTGCATGACCCGCTTCAGGGAAGTCTCCTATCCTTTCTCTTTATTTATCTATTTTTCATTGGGGACAATGTCTTGTTTAAGTATGGGGGGATATTTCTCAAGCAAAATATACAAAAAAAAGATTTTATTTCTTTTGTGCAATTTTGTTTTTTTTTTTTTACAAAAATACAAAAAAAATACAAAAACAAAAAAAAAAAAAAATCCAAAAATCAAAAAAAAAATATAGGATTACTTTCAAAATTAGGGAGATCTTTATTTCTCTATTTACTCACATGCGTAATTCTAGGTATTCAACTTTTACATAAGTTTAGAAAATTTTTGATGCTTTAAATTGAATTTTGAATTTTGTAGTAGAACTGTTGGCCATGCTGTGTTTCTAGTTAAGTGCACATGTTAGTAGAATTTGAGTAGAATTAAATATTCAGCATACAATTAGATTTTTCTTTTTTCTGAATGCGTAGAAATAGTTTATTTTACTTCTACTTGGAAACCGACAAAATCTAAAAATATTTTAGGAGAGTGTGTAGAAGTTTACTAGAGAGATATTTCGCGGATCAAGAAAGAGGTATTCTTTCTCGATGTCTAGAACTTGCCCTCTAGCTATTCTCAAGACTTTGCATAGGTTAAACTCATTAGCATGAAAATGATTTAGGCATTTCTTTTTGGCTAGTTTGAGCCTTTGCACCCGTACCTAACGTTTCTCCCTTGCTAAGCCAATTTGAGCCTCTACCCTTCCTTTTGATATAGCTCCATCAACACTTTACCAAAGCCTAAAAAGCATCCTAATTACACACCTAAAACCGAGCTTGAAATTATAGATAAAACAAGTTTATGTGTGATTAGGAGTCATTTTATTTTGGTGGCTTTTGAACAAAATATACAAGAGTTGTTCTATTTTTCACTTCTCCTCTAAAAAAAAAAAAACCAAAAAACAAAAAAAAAAAGGAAAAAAAAAAAAAAAAAAAAAAGAAAAAAAGAGGAAGTTGAAAAAAATATTCAACATATTGAAAAAAAAAAAAAAAGCAAAAGGATTGGCGAAGTTTTTTAATTTATTTCTTTTGTGCAAGCTCTCTTTAGGTTTTGGTGTGTCTACCCATCGCATTTATCCTTGTTTTTCCAAACCAAAAACCTAAGCCTACATTCCAACCTACTTAAGTCCTACTGATTTGTGCTCATAAGTTAACCTAGTGCCGTGGCGAGAGTGTGAAAGGGCAAGCCTATGGCCATCGACATTGATGGATTTCTTTGGAGGGTATCCCGATCTTCGATTTGTGCAATGTTATCTTAGCAAACACACTACTTTCTCCCTAAACATGATTCGAAGATTTATCGTGTTTCCATCTTTGAAGTAAAAATAATAAGTGGAAACACATTTTAGAAAATTAAAAAACTAATTTGTATGCTGAGTAGGTTCTTCTACAATAATTACTACAAGCATAGGCATAAGACTTCGCATTCTACTCCTTATATTCAATTTTCGTTTTTAGCGTTAAAAGTTTTCTACTCTCCATGTGAAGTTGTTTGCTCGGGACGAGCAAACGAGTAAGTATGGGGGTATTTGATAACTCTAATTTTGTCCAACTTTTTACATTATTTTTTATTTAATAATTAGTTAGTTTATAATCATATTTTGTAATTTTATTATTGAATTTTTCTAATTTCTTATTTCAGGGCAATCTGGGCTGCAAATTTCAATTTGGAGTCTATATGGTTGACCAGGAGACAAAACTAGAAAAAAGAAGGAAAATTTCAAATGTACACGCCAAGTCACGGGCGTGACCAAAATGGTCACGGGCGTGACATCCTTTCGAGAACCCGGCGCGTGGAAGTATCTCTGCCCACGTCAATTAAAATTACACGCCTTAAGGTCCCGGGCGTGACCATCATTACACGGGCGTGGCGATCATTACACGGGCGTGTACTCCAGGCGTGACTCCAGTGCCCTGCCCTGACTTCCAGTCAACGGCAGTTTCACTTTGCAACAAGTCACGGGCGTGACACGTTTGGCACGGGCGTGACTAACCCCGTGACAGCCCGGCGTGCCGACTCAATGCTGCAGTTTCAGTCGCTGGGAGTTTTCTAAAGGCACGCCCACGGTCACGGGCGTGACCATGGGCGTGACCCTTCCAACAACGGCCGGAGTTATTCCCGCCGTTTCTGCTTCCCGCCGTTCTTCAACAACCGTCAAGACACGCCCTAGGTCACGGGCGTGACCTAGGGGCGTGACCCGCAAATTAACAACTTTTGGCGGTTTCGCGCCAACGTTCAGAAGACTTGAAGACGACGGTTCCGAGACCGACACGCCCTAGGTCACGGGCGTGACCTAGGGGCGTGACCATCCAGCAACTTTTTCTATAAATTCCAGACAGCTTCAGATGGCCAGGAGGAGATTTTTGGGAGCTTAGTTCTGTTTTATTTACTGTTTTCCTGCATTCTAATTTCCATTTTGTACCTTTACTTTCAAGTCTTCTTTTTAATCATGTCTTTCTTCATGTTTTCATGTAATTCTCTCATCATGATGAGTAGCTAATTTCCCAATTAGCACTTGATCATGATGAACTTTGGAATGGAATAAAATTCTTATTTTTGTCTCAAATTAGCAAGCATTCTATTTTCTAAACTTTGATTTATCTTTGATTTAATTTTTCTTCGAATTCATAAGTTGCAAATTATGTTTATTCGAGCTTAGATTCGTATCCTAGATTTACCGAGAGGTTGTGGATACGAGTAGATCACTCAAGGATAAAAAGAATTTCTTGCACCCCTCGAGAGAGGAACGCAAAATTCTTCCGCCTTGGAGTCAACTCCATTAGTGAGGTTCACCGCCTAAAGCAAGCTTAGGTCTTTCGACTGCCGAGAGGTTCTTAGA